>JAUZNK010026609.1:0-19598 GCA_035046665.1 Euphysa ruthae
TTTTAAAACGACGTTTTTAACATTTATTTTGTAAAATTTTTATTGATAGTGAATAAATACTTACTTACTTACTTACTGATTTTAGAAAGAACAAAAATTTTCAGAAAAAATCTGGAATATTCTAGACATCAAACCAAAAATCAATAAAATTATTGGTTTTTTTGTTGTTTTCGGACCATAAAATAGACCCAGACCCCAAAAGGGAAATATTGGCAAGTAGCGATATGGTTCCCATTATGAAGCCTCTAACTTCATGAAAAATATTAGAACAAAAAAAAAACTGTAAAAGACCCACACACAGACAGGAGTGAGCTTATAGAACCTCTGGTGAGTTTCTAGATTGCATTTTCAGAACTATGTTTAGAACTTGGGTACTAGCTAGGTTTAAGCTTTCAAAATTATTAGAAAGCTGAATTTCATGCAAAATTTTGACAGAATAAGAAAATAATTATGACATTCTAAAATTTTTCAAAATGATACAAAATTTAATAACACAAAATTCCATCAAAATGAAAAAATAATTTTATCAAACTTTTTATCAAAATGTCATTCTCTAAGCCAGAATCATCCCATTTAGGAATTTGGGCTGAAATAATTATCAATTTTATCAAATTACCAGAAATAACATTTTAAGTTTAGCTTCACATAAAGTTTCAAAAGACTTGGTTGAAAGGATATACCAAAATTTTTTTGAGAGAAATTTTGATAAATTTAACCACTTATGTGTTATTGAAGTAATATTACAGTTTAAGGTGTCATGTAAATAAGCCCTAATTAATGGCACTTTCTGTAGTTTTAGAGATGAAACCATGCGCGTTACATTCCAGTCAAAATTCTGAATGTTTTCATTTTAACACTACAACAAACAATGCTGCAAGTTACATGACATTGCTAATGAAATTATAATTAAAAGTGGATGCTTGAGAGATAATGCGGCAAAATTGCTGATTCTAAAAGAAAAAATTTTTGCTTTTACTTTTTTTACTTTTGGGAAGATGGGGATGTGGGAAGGCTCTATAAATTTTTCAAAATGGCACTGAAAAAAAAATTTAGTAAACTAATAAACTAAAAAATAATGGAAAAGCTTTTCTTTTTTAAATTAACTTAGGTGCACAGTACCACCTACTGAGTCCATGTCCAACAAGAATTAGTAAAAGAAAGAGCACTACCAACATATTAAGAGATTCAAAACCAATATGAATTATCTATCTTTACTGAACAGGACAAATAACCATGAAGCACCATCAACAATAAATATTTTAATATTTCCTGTATACTTTCTAAATCTTTAAACTACATTTACCTCATTATGGGGTAGACCAGCTGCAGAGAAAATTGGAATCTTCTGTCCACGAGCAATACTGAAAACAGAAATATTTGTTTGTAAACTCCTTCAGTAATGGATATAGTTTTATATATAGTTTTGAAATACAATACATATATTGTTAAGAAGTAAATACCTACACAACAGTCTAAATCCAACGTTAGCTGAACTCTTTTAACATAAAAAAGATTATTGGAATCTTTAGAAATTTTTTATAGGCTAATAGTGAGCCTAAATGAGATTATTTTTTAAATGTTTGACATGCTAGAAATTAAAGGAGAAATATGTCCTAACCTCATCCAAGATTTAAACAGAATTTAAAATAATCACTGAAATAAAAAACAAATTGTTTCT
Source organism: Euphysa ruthae (assembly GCA_035046665.1). NCBI lineage: Eukaryota > Metazoa > Cnidaria > Hydrozoa > Anthoathecata > Corymorphidae > Euphysa > Euphysa ruthae. The sequence goes on from JAUZNK010026609.1 coordinate 1,679, forward strand.
GGACCAAATTTAGCTCCAAATGACCAAATTTGAAAAATATAACATTTCAACACTCATAGATATCTTGAAGCAAAATTGCCTAAGATACAAATTTTAAAAGCCTACAGCGGCACTGATAAAAAAAAAGAGAATAAGGAAATCCAACCTCAAATAGACATTCACAAAAAAATTTTTCACATCATGATGGCAAGTAGGTACAAGTTTTAAATTGTTTCAGTCACAAAACCAAAGATCAATAAATAAATAACAGTGTTTTCCTGTGGCAAGTGCAATTCTGTTTACGCTAAATTAAAAGATGAACCACAGAGGAAAGAGTTGAAATTATGCAATTTAAACAGAACTAAAATTTAAGAGAGATATAGCAAAAATAATTTACCTGTTCATAGTATCAATGGCCGATATTCCTGTTTGAATCATTTCTTCTGGATAGATACGTGTATAAGGATTAATTGGCTGACCTAAGTATACAAAATGATAGAATTATTACACTGAGCTAATCTGAATACTGTTATTCAGGCTTGGCAATAATTCAATAATAGATACTTGATATAAAATTTTTAGATCTTTATCAATATTTCAAAACCAAAAGTCCTGATAATTACGGACCTATGCATCTGTCTACCTATGCATGCATCAACCTAATGTTCAGTTATATCAAATAAATGGCAAAGGTAAATTTTTATCTTAACATCACACATCTTCCAAAAATTAGTGTTCTTGCTTATTTATAGAGAAAACAAAATCTACTAAACACTGTCTGCAATGATATTCTATGCTAAAAAAACATTATTTTTGAAAGAGGCACTGCAGCTTTCTTTGTTTTAGTAAATCTTGACCACTGAGCCATAAAATGTAAGTTCTTATCAATACTTTGAGCATAGCAGCTTTTAAATTAAAAATCAAATGAAAACTATGATTTCAGGAAGAAAAATGATAATACGAAGGATTAGACAACCAAATATTGAATAAAAATACCCATAATGTCAAGGAAATCTTCTGCAAGTACTGGAGGGCCTTTATCAATTGGTTTCCCTGATCCATTGAAAACACGTCCTAAAAATAAAAAATGTTATGTTATCGAGCAATGAAAGATTACTGAATAAAACAACCAACAGCATTGCATTTAATAATAATTAATCCAAAGCACTTTTCATGAGTAAACCTTTTAACTCATTCAATCTTACGTAAAAAAAAAAAAAAAAATCAACCCGTGTCCACATTGAATTTCAATGATCATTTTTAATATGACTGACTTTTACAAAAGTTTCTGTAACTTCTGTTCCACTCAACAAATCCCAACAAATAAACCCATTTCCACTTTCTTGAAACATTCTTTTACATAAAACGCCAAACTACACATAAGGATAATTTTTTGATATAAAATTATACACTGCTTGAATAATTTATAATAATAATAACTATAATATTAACAATAGCAAATAAACTATAAATTTTATGCATAATTATAGAGTGAAGACGATAATGAAGATATTAACCAATCAAATTCAGTTAATTTTATATTGTATACACTTGCTGTTAGTGAGTCATGAATGAAAACTGGCCAAACCACTCAGAGTGACAGTAACAGGCAAAATTAATGTTTTTTTTTTAAGTCGCTGACAGTGGTTCACTGGATTGATTGAGTTAAGAAGAAATTATTATTTTAATTATTAGTGGTAAATATTATTTCACCAACAAAAGTCTTGATCCTAAGTTGGTATTATACAGAGATTTTTACATACATGGAAAAGTGGAAATAAGTAGGAGAGTTCCGTAAACACAAGAAATCATTAAATATATATAAAAAAAAAACTAAACTTCAGTGACTAATGAACCCTCCCTCAGTAAATATTCTCATAACAGCAAATCATCTAATCAAATAATCAAGGCATCAAAAATACAAGAACAATTCAGAGCATTGGAAGCTCTAGTAACTAACATTATATAATTTCTTAATAACAAGGAAATTGATAAATAAGTTACTTTAGAGCAATTTCAGTGAAAAATGACCACAATTTTTCCCAAAATGGCTTTCAAGCATAAATTATGTCAGATATTATTTTCTAACATACACTTTATATACAATCCGAGGGCTTAATTTTTGCCAGCTATTTCAGAAACGATTTTTTATTATACTGCTGTTTCACAAAACGATTTACATATTTCCAAGCAATCATCCTAATGTTTACAAGAGTTTCAAAAATATTTTGTTTTGATAATAATTTTCTGTTTTTATATCCAAATAATTAACAAAATTAACTACAATTTAACAAAATCTGGCAAATTTATCAAAAATTGCCTAAAATTTAGCAATTTACCTAATAAATAGGTAATTTGAGCAGATTTTTTCTGACAAATGCTAATATTGGGATTTCAAAAAAAAATTTTAAAAAGAAAACCTCACAAAGCCTGTTTTTGCATTAACATTAAAGTTTCTTTTTTTTAAATATTTAAGTAACATTGCGACTTGAAAACTTACTATCGAAATTGTCATTTTTGTCATAATATGAATTCCAAAGAACATAAAGACATGTATTCATGATAGATCTAATCAAATCTCTATCCTTAAATTCAAAAAATCTACAGTGTTATCATTTTCATTTAGTAGTAACCAAAAATTAAACTGCTCACTAAAAACAAACTCTCTCTCTCTATGACCTAAAAGCAACACATAAAATATTTTCTTGGAAACTAATAACAGAGAAGAAAAATAATGAAAACAGAAAACGTGGAACCGTTATTGGAAGACATACTTAAATTGTGTAGGAAATACATTTTAACTGAGTAAAATGTTTCAGAGAGTCATTGCAACAGTTTGATGATTTGCCTAGCCACAAGAAAAGCTATCTTCAGATAATATATAACTAGTCAATACAAGATTTTGTTTCGTTCCAATTTCTTATAAACATAAAAACTTCATAAATAATAAACTAAACAGCATATTCCGTTCAACAAAGTCTTTCATGAGATCAAACATTTTCAGTACAATTTCTTTGCCTTGTTGTTCTTAAGTTCTACCAATTTAGTTAATTTATTTTTTAAACGTTTCTTTACATACAATGTTTTCTGTATATCAGAAATTTTCATTACTACATTTCCATTCGTTTTTCCTAATTTAAATGTAGAAATATTCCAAATTTACATTATTTTCGAAGATCAGTTTTTCACTTTAACATTTAAACACTGCAAAATGTTTTGTTTAACATTTAAATACAAAAAATTTTGAAACATTTATTTCCACGAAATATTAATATTAATATTAATCATCACAATATAACAAAAAATACAAAATAGTCTTAAAATTAAAGTTCTGTATAACAAGAGTCATGAATTATCAATAACTACACTTCATATGAAGCCAATCCAATACATTTTCAACTGGTTGCATTAGTTGCATACTTGTCTAAATGATAAACTGGACAATCATCAGTACCCAAAATAACAACTTAATTTGATTGCCATTTGCAGGCCGTCTCTGTGATGGTATAGTGCTCAGAAGGAGTATACACATCAACATCTTTTACTGTTCCTTCCAGTGAGGTATGAACAGAATCCACCTCATTTTGTGAATACCCGAGTTTAAAGTATTTCAAAGTGATTCTTTCAATGTCATTTTGTTTATCTTCAGTTATTTCCTGAATTGCTGATGAAAGTTTTTTATTTCGGTTTTGCCCCGCACAGTTGATTAGTTAACTTCATTACTGATATGTTTGAAAACCAAGAAGTTCTTCAAACAGCTTCCAATTTCATGGCTACCTCTGGAGAGCTTTTGTCTCATCCCAACGACAATAAATTCCACCTTTCGAGCCCAAACAATAAACGCTATAATAACACGATGAGACATAAAAAAACTCCTGAGCAGTTGCTTTAGGACAAGGGAAAACCTGATTAATCGTAACAAAACTTTTTTTCAGTTTCTGCTAGTGATTTGTCTCATACTTTTCCTTTCTGGCCAACTCCTTATTTTCAAGCTGAACATGATATTGATCTTGTCAGTGTCTTTGGAGTTTTGTTTTTAGTTATTGCATCTACTATAATTGCCTTTATTAGGATGATGAAATCCTATATTCAACATATGTATTTCTCAATCACAAGTTGACTTTGACATATTGCATGTAATTTCCTTGTTATTACTCATTCCACACCTTTTTCCTATTTAGGCCTTTCTCAAAATAATTTTTTGAGTCTTTTCTGCTGGAAGGAAGAATTTGTACGAATATATACTTATCATCGCATCTTTCTATTACATCAAATAATTATTTTATTAATATTTTTGCCATTTATATTTCTCCTTCTTCATTTTTATATTTTAATCTTTTACGCCTTTAGTTCTTTTCTATGTTTTTCTTTCAATTTGCAAGATTGGTAAACCCCGATAGAAAACATTAATAAGAAATATCTTTTTTTTCAGAAATGACTCAGCTCAAGCCTTTTCTGAAATAAAATCTTAAATAATGAATATTTTCAAAAATGGCATAATTAGAGAAAAATCTATATAAATCGATATGTAATTATAAGAGTTCCAAAAATACATTATTTGCAAAAAAGGACTAACATGAGTTAGGACCATTCTGAAGATAACCAACGAAATGCAATTATTCATTATTTATATCAATAATTTATGTCAAATCAGCCAGAAAAAAAAAAATGTCACCCTATGTTTTTGCTTTCGCAATGTTAAAGCACTTATGAAAATATGGAAATCCTGAAAATTTGAGTACGTGATTCCTGACGGTTAATTTGGTATCTGCACAAGGTTAAATTGTGGATATCTGTTTGCTGACTTATCATTTTAAAAGAAATTGTAGCTTTACTTAAATTAAAATGGATTAAAACGATGAAAGTTTCTCGTTCCTGGCAAAGTTCTTCCCGTAGTAAACCTTGCTTTTAATGTTGATCGAGCCTTGTTTAATGTTGTTTACTAAAGCATTATAAATTTGATATTTTTTATATTGGTTTTGCAGAATTCAAATATCTTATCTACAATCAATAAATCAATACAATAAATTATAGCTGAGAAATCATTTCTAACAAAAAAAGTAAAATAAAAAAATTGTGGAAAATTTATTCAACACAGCACATAGATCTAACGAGAATTTAGCCTCTATAAAGTCAAAAATTTAAAGGTGTTGAATAATTAAATGAATAGGGTATACCAAGCATATCAGCTGAAATTGGAGTCCTCAAAATATCTCCTGTAAATTCGCAAGTTGTATGTTTTGCATCAATGCCACTTGTTCCTTCAAAAACCTATAAAAAAATTTTTAAATTTTAGTCATTTTATCAAGTGCAACACAGCTGTTCACTTTTAATCACCAAATAAATGATAATCTCTTTAATCTTAATTTAATTTGTAGTTTTAGGATAGTATAATAAAAACTTTAAGAAAAAAACATATAGTGTTACATAGATAATATGGAATCATGATCATATTAAAGGGAGTCCAAGGTACTTTGACATGTTGGGCTCTAATCAAAAAGTAGTTTAAATAATGAAGAATGTTGGAATATCATTTTTTGGCTCTCCTCAAAAAAGTTCCAGGTTATTCGAAAATTGTTTTATTAACGAAAACATAAAAGAGCTTGGGACTAGCCACCTGTTAAAGATAAAATTAAAAATTGTATACAGAATCAAAAAATTAAATAAACGTCTATCATCCTAACAAAAATTATTTTAAAATTCTAAATGCTTTTGAAGATATATAGAGAAATGCGTTCTCCTAAATGTGTCATACATAACTGTGATGTCATGAATAGGCCCTGTTTCACGCCATAGCTCAAAACTTCAAACACTAATAACTTGAGTAACGTTTGTGTTTTTTCGTTGAAATAAGAAAGAACCTTCATTATCTTAAAAACTCCTTAAATAGAGACCAATATGCCAAAGTAACTTGGAGTCTCTTTAAAGCCACATATGACTTAAGTAATTTTGATTGGTTCACTGACATGCTGAATTATTTAAAAGTCTTGATAACTAAAGTATTATTTCTAATATTTTTGAAAATTGTAGAAATTTACTTTTGTTATGGCTGATAGTTAAATGATGACCATGCTCTGTTGTTCTCAAATTTTTCCTGCTTGGATATCATCAATGATTAGTTGCATGAATGGTAAAAAAGAGGTTGTTGATATTGTATCTATTGGTTCTTTTTTTATGGTAACCCTACACATTTGCTGTTTTTTAGTACATTTATTAGTTTTGTTTGAATTTAAAACTATTAATGGCATAAAATTGATGATAGAATTGATGTCATGTAATGCAAAGTCAAAAAGTATACAAACTATACATACTATTATTCTAACCCAGTAGAATGGTTTCTATGCCACTCGATAGAATAGTATGTCAGATTTTAAATGAAATAAGAAAAAGAAACTACTGTTTCCTCATAATATTATTAGACAACAAAATAAATTTGCTTGCACGATGTTTTACGAACTTTAAACAAATCAAAATTTTTAAGAAATTAAAATGATGTTGCTGATACAGCGTTTTCAATTTCAAATAGACTGCAAAATTCTTTAAATAAGAATAAAAGCCTAGGTATAAGATACTCTTGTGTTTAAAACTTATAAATATCTGTTTTCACTCAATGATAATTCATATGCAAAGATTATCACTTTTATCAAGGTAGACCAAAAATAAGAAAAATTTTTGTGAACATGCTACGATACTAAATTAAAATCAAATTTGAAATAACTATTCATTTTTAAAGGCCACTTTCCAAAAGATAACCACCGCATAAACTTCTTTAGGGAAAACGGCGCTTCAGGAAAGTTCCAATTTTTTTTTTGTTTACTACATCATCCTAGACCAATCTGGTTTGCAAGATAAATCCGATTGTGATTGAGACCTTGGTCCGACTGAATTACCAAATGCTACACTTTCGTTATGTATTGAAATTTTATTAAAATGATAAAAATGCATTAGTAATCACCAAGTTGAATTTTAATATCTTCCGGTGCATACCAGTATAAGGAGCAGAAATGAAATATTTTTTACCTGTACAATAGCTTTTGATCCACTGACTTCAAGAACTTGACCACTACGTTTTGTACCATCAGGTAATGTCAGTGAAACAATTTCAGCAAATTTTGGATACTAAATAAAAAAAGTTTTCGGTTCCTGTATATACTTCTGAATCCGCACTGGGAGAATTTGAAATTAAAAATAACTCTGTAGAAAAAGATTTTGGTAGGTTGTAATGCAATTCAAAGGATGCTTAATGGATTCCTAACTAACTTCTGAAATCAAAATCTGGTAAAGAAATTATTTTCAACTTACAAAATATTATAATTTGTAATTTTCAACATTCGTTTGGAAAATATCAAACTGAAATATGGATGTCAAGTAATTTTCAAAAAATTATTCTTGAGCAAAAAATTTTGATAAGCTATTATGGCACTGATCCTAAAACATCATGCAAAAGAGGATAAACAATGCAATGCACATCATTTTAGAACAATAATATTTAAATTACATTGATAGAAATTCAGAAAAAAAATTGATTCAAATTCAAAATTGGTTAAATAAATGTTTCAACTGAAAATTCAAATGGATTACACAAGAGGTTATACAAAGAGTACACCTAAAAATTTTCCACCAAAAATATAAGTTTTCACTGACAAACAGAGATTCAATTCCCATAAAACTTAAAACTATATTTTCAGCCAAAAAAAAAAAAAAAAAAGAAAAAAAAGATTTTTAACAAGTTTCTCATTCAAAATATTTCAAGCATACAAAGTGCTTTGAAAGTAAAGTAAAGTAAGGAGTACCTTCTTCAAATTTAAATTATAAGCATTTTAAAATTTTTTGTTAGATACATGTTAGGTACATATAAGCAAAAAATGCTGTATTTCCATAAATAATTGAAAAAAATTTCAAACAAAATTTATTTTTTTATTCTTCACATATGAAATCAACCCATAAACATGATTAATTATATCTATATCTAAAACAATTTATATTAAATTTATTTTCTTTCTGAATAAGTTTTTATTTACAAATGCTGAAAAAGAAATAAAATGTCAAGTAAGCCCATGGCAGGGAAAATTCCTCTTATCGTTTGCATGACAAGAGAAATAATAGGGGGATGATTAATTTTTTGTGAAAACATCAAGCCGGAGTTGCCAGGAGCTATAAAAACATGAAAAATTGATTCAACAAATAAAAATCATAAAAGCAATGAGACTTCTTTAAAAACTGAATCAAATAAATGTGTATTTGGTTAATATTTTTATAATTGATGAAATTCTAATCGTAAGAAATCAGCAATAAATAAAGATCAAAGGTACTCACCTTAACATTGTCTAAAATGACTAGTGGGCCGTTTACACCAGAAACCGTTTTATAATCTAAAACAAATATAATATTTAAAAAATATATGTTAAAAAAATGTAAAATATGTGGAAACAAAAAAACAATAAAGTTTAGTCCTTCAAATACTGCAACATCTTTCTTGGAGATATCTTTAATTCATTCTAAAGATAATTTTAAATTTTCGCAAACATTTAACACCAAAACACCAGCCAAATATTTGAGAAAATTTATCACTTAAGACTCTTGGATGCAAAGGAAATGTTTGCTTTTGTGGTACATTCTGTATCAGGTTAAAATTTTGACTAGCACCTATATGTTAGCCTATGGACCTATATGTAGGCCTATGCACATATATGTTAGTCTATGCACCTATATGTTAGCCTATGCACTTATATATTAAGCTATGCACTTATGTTTGCCCATGCACCTATATGTTAGCCTATGCACCTATATGTTAGCCTATGAACCTATTTGTTAACTTATGGATTAAAAAGCCATTAATAAATGAATCAAACACTAAGTAAGTGAAATTATTCAGAGTTTAGGGTCCTTCTCCTATTCTCCTATCTATTTTCTCCTATCTAGTATTAAAACATATTTAGTATGTGTGCAAACAGACAAAGCATCCGAAAGATTGGAGGTATGTGTTTGTGTGTATGTGTGTTTGCATATATACTGAATATATTAGCTGTTCAATTAAATTTTCAAGACGAGACTTCTCGCAGCCGAGGGTTAGGGGTGTATCTGTTTAAAACGCTTCATAAATGGGAACAGGCAAAGATTGTAAAAAAATGCTCCGTGATATTTGAATAATTCTACAAATAACAATTTCTATTCATTAAGTATTGTTTATTTTTTCCTCCCGCTTTCAAAGTTTAACAAGAACATCACGTGAACTTATTATTAATTATCATTGATTCACGCTGTATTTTAAATTCATCTGATATATTATTGAATTTATCTGGTGTAGTGAAATTTTTTCTTGGAATAATTTTAATATGAAAAATATTTGGCTCTCTTCCACAGGTCTCCTTTGATTGTAGTTCAATTTTATTTTTCGCTTCTTTTTTTTTGTTTATTGCTGCCAGCCTTAACTTCAAGATGACTGCCAATTTACTCAAATGACACAGTGCAGGAGTAGTAGACTGTGGACTGTTTTACCGTATTTAAACTAAAGAAAAAAACCTAGTTTCAAATACTATACTGAAAGATCAAAAATATTAAGATGACTGCCCATGACAGGGCTCAAACCGGAGGTTTAGCGCATGTAAAGCGTATGACCTACCTAAGCCACATGCCAAGAAAATATAAGTGCATGCAAAAATACTATGTGCAGATTATGACAAGAAAACAGCTACTGTAGCTGCTACATGTATTTAAAAAATATAATCATTCTACGAAAAGGCAAACCCTTAAAATAAAGCAACACCATTCACAAACAATACAAATTACTATGCAATGCCTTCTTTTTAATGTTCCATATAATAATAAGGTTATATTAATAACGGTAATGATCAATAATGATGAAACGATTTAAGTAATTATAGTAGTTTAATTATGATTAAGTGTATTTCCATGGTAACAATGGTAAGGTAACATTATGCTTTTTGTTTTATTGCATCCTCAAAAATATCCTCAAAAAAGTGCACAATTAAACTTAATTATTTTTTTAAATATAAGGGAGATAAACATGAGTCTCACAGCAGTTTCAGGTGGAAGTGTATTATTTTGTTGCGCTTTTTTGTATGGCCTTCACTAAAACGTTATTAAAATTATTTCAACTTAATTTAAGCAGTTTCACAGTTTCACTTTGAAGACGATTTTATTGAATTCTCATTAAAATTTTTAACTGACAAAATGTATAAAATTTACATACATAACTTCTAGAATATGCGTTTTTTTTTAAATTTGAAATTTTAAAATTCAACTTTCCGATCTCATTAAACAATGGTTTTATTTTAAAAATTACTAAAAAAAGTTATCATGAAAATTTTTATAAAAAGCTAATGCATGGCATTTTCCATGAAAATTTTAAAAATATTAATTTTAGGTGAGATTTTGGCCTATTACCCTAAAAATAGAATTTTCCAGAAAAATACAGCTCAATCATAATTTTTAGTCTCCTATATTTATGGAAATTTCAGAAAAATATGATAAACAGCTTCCAAGAAAATTTGTTACAACATTCTTATATATTATCCTCTTTTGTATTTATAGGCGTAACCAATATTCTAATGAGAGAGCTGGCCGTTAATCTTTCATCACATTCAAACAAAGGAACAGTGGAACCTATTCTTTTGAGAAGCGGGTGGTTTAAAGGCTAAAAACTGACATATTAGCTAAGGTCGACTATCTTAAAACACTTTAATCTATAATTAAACATGCAGAAGCTTTTGAAACAACTGTCCTATATCAGCATAAGCTACATGATTCAACAGACACTGATGCTCGAGTTTCTGAATATCAAAAATTCGAAAGCAAAAACGTAAATGTAGTGAGTGTGGAAGCTCAGTACATCAATCGTATAATCAGTTACAAGCATGTCTGACGTGGGGAAAAGTATGTATGAACTACAACACTAAAAATCGCTTCGCCAAAGTCTGCAGACAGAAATCTGGGCATGCTAGCACATTTATTGCTCATTTCTCAATCAATGACCAAGCTACAGTATTAGTGTCATCTGTAAACTACACTATTCAGGATATACCTGCTCAAATCACTCCTATATACAATAAAAAAAGATTATGGACAAACATGCACTACATTGATCTTCCCAGAAAATGATGCAAGTATATGTTTAGCTGCAACAGTTCACTTAAACCAGCCTAATATTCATCCATACAATCTCATACTGTAAGAAATGAGTTATAGCTGTCGGGGGATCTGTTCTTGTATGTAAAGGGTGGATTCCAGTAAAGTTTCTAATCGGTGATCAGACTACAAAGCAAGCGTTACATACATGTCACAAAGTAAATTGTATATATTTCAGTAGTAAAGGTTGTCTTGAAACTACTATCATCTCAAAATCATTTCCACACCCTCTGAAAAACATCAGACATATATCTTCATTGTGAAAGATATCAAAATGACATGTCCTACAAAACCTGAAAAACCTCCCTTTCCAGCTACAAAAGAAAACATCCCAAACTAAATTTATATAATTGAACTACCGCTTTCAATAATTCATCTACATTCCCTACAATGAATACAACTCCTGCCCACATTTATCTTAAACCTGATGCAAAACCAGTAGAACACCATGTTCCAATCCCAATTCCATACAATTGGAAAAAATTTCGCGTTAGTATTGAGTTAGATGTTCAAAACAGTATATTTAGAAACAAAGAGCTAGTTTTGATTTCAAACCCAAGAACCGCAAATCTCAAAGAGAAAACACTTCGTTTCGACTTCATTATTCAATACAATCCCAGTAAATGGTAGGTGCTGCTGATGCATGCTCAAGAAATCCAACAATAACAATATACACAATAACCATTTCAAAATGTATGTGCAGGCTATTTCAATGTTAAAGAACATTCCTATTTATAGTACGTCGATTGGTATGATTCAGTGGTTGGTTAAGTATCTTGTATTTTGGACATCACCAAGCTACTAAACAAAAACCTAATCACAGAGTGTCGCTCATCATACAGATCACCCAAAGAGTTTGCCACAGACGGAGGGCCTCAATTTACATCAACAGATTTCCTCAAATATTAACGAGTAAATCATCACCTTTCTTCTGCAACACAAGCTCAATCCAATGGTCCCGCTCAGTTAGGAGTTAACACAGACAAGCGAAATATTTTCATAAACGTATCAAACGACGGTAATCTGAACAACAACAATGTTGCACATACTATACTTTAGTATTGAAACACTCTTATCTCTAAAACTGGTCTAAGCCCAGCACGAATTTTGTTCCATCGCCAATTATGAGACCATTTACCAACATTTACCAGTCCACAGCATAACCAACTTCATAAAAATTGGATACTGCCAGCCAATAAACGAAAAAAGCAATTTTTAAAACGTGACTCAAAAGTATGTGAAAAATGTAATCAAAGTGCACACGATCTATGTTTTTTACTTGTTCATACAATCGCAGCCATACACTAAACTCAAAAAGGCCAATCCAGATGGAGCAAAACTGGTGAATTAGTAGACATTATGGAGTCGACAATACAAGATAGGGGTGCACAGATCAGGAATAATTTTGTTAAGAAATTGTCGACACATCCGTCAATGCAACCATCATATCTCAGTACCAATAATCCCATCCGCGTCACTGATAAACAGCCTGACGAAATCATAAATGATAACTATACACACACAACTACTACACATATACCAATAACTCCAAGTGATAACTATTAAAAAAAATCATAACAGACCAACACCAAAACGTTTCGAAAAATCCGTTTTTGCACTTTGTAGATTACAAGGCTTCAATGAATCTGGTTTAAAAGAAAACCGTAACATCCAGGGGATAGACAAGCAGGAAGTAGTAGTATTCATCGTGTTTTCTTCAGCTCTCTATTTAACATTCCAAACAATGTTTGACATTTTAAACATGTGTTAATTACATCTGCATACCACAACACGCCCTAGTAGGGGAAATCTTCAAACATCCTTATATATTATTATCTTTTGCATTTACAGGCATAACCAATATTCCAAAGAGATATTTGATTGTTAGCCTTCAATCATATTCAAAGACTATACATCTCAATAAAAATGTCAATTTTAGGAAATATTTGGGCCTATTACCCTAAAACGAGTATTTATCTGATAAATCCAGCTCTGTCACTACTCATAATTTTTAAACTGTTTCCAAGAAGCTTTATAAAATCTCATGCCACATTTGGGCCTATTAAACTGAAACAAGAATTTTCCAGAAATATCGAACTATGTCATTGCTGATAATATATGATCCACAATCATCACAGGAAATTTCAGCAAAACTAATGAACAAATACGATTTGATTTAAAAATAATAATTTAAAAAACGCCATTTTTAGGCCACATTTGGGCCTAATATCCTGAAACGAGAATTTTCCCAAAAAATCTGGCTCTGTCACCGTTCATCATTTATAAAGCCCTATTATCATGCAAAATTTCAGAGAAAACTCATGTACAGATTTTGAGAAAAATTTTGATGGACGGACAGATAAGCATGAATTTATAGGACCTCACGGTGTTTTGTACTTCGGAGGCTTTATTTATTTGCGAATATTCAAACAAAATTTACAATTCAACTGGTACACAGCTATTATCAATTTGCGCCCTGTATAAAATAATAATAATAAAGAAAAAGTTAAATGTTCCAGCAGATATGTTCTTTCTTATTTCTTAAGGTTTCTAGTTTTCTTTTCGTGCACAGAAGACTTGAAATATTGCAGAACTTGTTTACCCAGCAAGCTAGCTAGCTAGCTATGCCACAGATGTTTTGCGTAGAAGTGAAGTATTTACATTTGTTAGTTTGTGGTGGTCTTCAACAGAATGGGAGACAATCACAATGTTACATAACCTCAAGTCTTCAATTGGCTCATTCAAGATTGAATAGTTCCAGATAGTGACATAATCTAAACAGCACTGATATGAAACCAAAAACATGATAAAATGGAGGTTAGTTATTGTAAAATTGCCTCCACTATCCTTTGACCATTTATTTTTGAAAATTTACATAAATAATCTTGAAAAATAGTATTTTCCTATTAGGGGTGAACCACTTATTTTATTGAATGCATGATAATCCAAACTAACGATTAAAAAAAAGATTTTGAATAAATTCAAACACCCGCATTGTTGTTGAATGGGTCGCAAGTGGGTTAAAACACTCATTAAATTGCTGAATAAAAACAAAAAAATTTATATGGTACCGTAAATATTAGCAAAGCACGTTAATTTTGAAAAATGATGAAAAAAGCCAATTTTGAAGACGAAAATAAGTATATCTCTCATAATGTTTGTATACAATAGTTATATTACTTTTAAAGATAATTTCTTCACCTAACACGCTTTTTACATAATAAAAAAATTATTTTATATAGTACCAGCGAGTAAAATTTGCGCAATTTTAGTAAACTTTGGTTTTGTTTTTGTTTCCCGCATTGAGAAAACTCCATTTTTCTTGTATATGAAGCTTATTCCGCCCTTTTTAAATCTCAATAAGTGTTTATTTCCTAACCCTCTGTGTACTGCCGTATGACTCGAACATCAATGCGCAATTTTTACCCGACAAAATGTTTGAAAATTTGCGCATCTGAGTTTGAAAAAAAAAGAAAGAAAAATTACGCGCATTAGTTCTCACCAACACGCTTTTTCAAATTTCTTTGAAAAATACTCTTTTTTTTGTCCCTTATTCTTTGCTTAACTAAATTTAAAATATATGATTATAAAAATAAATCTTTCTATCTCATAAAAAAATTTTTAACAATTACTAAAAAAAGTTGGTTTGTGATGAGGAATTGGGGAATTTGGTTTTTATTCTAGCTTTATAATTTTTTTTTCAGATTTATGCTTTTTTTTTTCCCTCTAGATTTTCAAGTCTGCTAGATATAAACTTAGTAATAAGATCTACGGCTAATCAATCTACTCACTTGAAATGAATTTGCTAGTGAATTCTTGTCTCAAAGGGAAATGATTTATCTTTTTTAAACATATTTGAATATGAAGGATACGAGAAAGTTAAGAAAGTCATTTTATTATAAACACTAATTTTCTATTAACAAATAAACACCCTATCTCATACATGAAAATTGTGTTTTAAAGAGTCTCTCCATCATGATTGCAAAATGCAATTTTCTGTTTGATAGCAAGATTATTTGGGATGTTCCATTTATTTCCTTTTAAGACTCAACAATATTTGGCCCATAGATAATATGCTGGAAAGAAACCAAAATCCAGATTTTGATCGGAATTTCTCTCCAAGAACTGTAGCAGAGCCCACGTGCAGTTTCAAACCATCTAGTTGTAAGCTATCAATATTTCCTTGAAAGTCATGCAAGAACCGCAATTACCTTTGTGTCAAAGTGTTTAACATGTCTTGTTCTATCCATTTTCATTTTAAAATTTTCTGTTCAATGTTGCTTTTATCTTCTTATCTTAACTAGTACTGATTTAAAATTGATAGTTATAATTAAATTAAGCTACACAGATATTTTAGAGAATGATTTACTTCCCTGACACTATCCCCCAAATGCGCGGAATTTCTAACCGCACTAAATGTTTTTTTACTGGTAAAAATTGCGCAAGTCTAAACCAAGGCTACAATTATCATAACATTATTATTGCATCATGTTTAAAAGTCATCTATAAAACAAACAAAAGAGCATGTTTTTGTTTGCGCATAATATGTTGTTGTGTATTTAGAAAACCAAAGTTCGCCATGAACCTTATAAACACGTTATTATGCATTTTGGTTATCAAACTGATTCATCTAAATTTTAAAACACATGGAATACCTTTTTTTTTGTGTTTTTTGTGTTGAAATAAAGTATTTAAAGGTTCATTAGTCTAATTCTTTTACTGACATTCAACAAATATTTTAGAAAGCTTAAAATATTAGGTGCGCAATTTTAGCACTCAAAATAATGATGCGCAAGTTTTACCCTCTGCTACTATATTGTTTTTTTTTGCATTTCACAGGTAATTCCGAGAGTATCTAAGCCACAATTTTTTCAACATTATCTTTGATCACTTTTTTTTTACTGTAATATCGACTTTCAACTCCAAAGGTAAGATTAGAATGTACACAGAAAGAGATGCATGATGTGCATGGCTTTTTTCTACTTTGTGTGCGGATTCTTTCCCCATATGATTTTGAAGGTAAAAAATCCGCACAGAAAATCATAATTGATAAAACCAAATTGGACATAAAAAAAAATTTTAATTGGTCAATGGACTAAATATGATTGTTTCTAAATTTTGATAGTTCCAGAAATATTACCGGTGACAGCACAATTAAAATCAAATAAAGTAAAAACGCAGCTTTTTTTTATACCAAATGATTATATAGCTTTAGTTAGGGTTTTAGGGTAGTTATACTTTAACCCTACATCCATTGGTATAGGCTTACGGTACAAGAAACGACTGACATAGGCCTCCACTACCGTTTCGGGTAAAAGTGAAGTATTTCCACTGTTCCTTGACCATTTTTTTAAAAATTTACATGAACAATCTTGAAAAATAGCGATTCCAATGAAGGTTGAGCCGCTTATTTGATTGGAAACATAGTATTCCAAACTAATGATTAAAAAATAAACTTTGAATTAATTCAAACACTCGGATTGATGTTGAATGGGTCACACGTGGGTTGGAACACTCTTTAAATTCTGGGAACAAAGCAAAAAAAATACTACGCTAGCGTAAATATTAGCGATGTATGTTAGTTTTGAAAAATGCAAAAAAAAAAAAAGCCAATTTTAAGGACGAGAACATGTATACCTCTCGTAATGTCTGTACATAATATTTATATTACTTTCAAAGATAATTTCTTCAACTTTAATATGCTTTTTACAGAATAAAAAAATATTGAATATTGATCTAGGTATATTCGAACATGCACAACCCACTTTTCTGGAAATTTCAGTTTAAAAAATAGTTCACTTACGTTGTGTACAAGTTTGAAACGGCTGCGCCTCATATTGGTAATATTGTTGTTCACTTACAAACAAATTTTTTATTTTTACTGTTTCCGTTAAAGTGCACAATTAGTATTTAACGTAACGTACAACTCAGAAATTATTTTTTGGCATCTACCTGCCAAATTTTATTTAGATTTTACTTGGTTGGTTTACAATGCGATATATCAAATTTTACCCCCTGAAAACCATTTTAATGTCTATATTTGACTTGCTGAATAGTTTACTATATGGTGGTCCAAATCTCTATAAAATGATTTGAATTGTTGTTTCAAATTTAATTATTAATATATTTTATTCTTAACTTTAAAAAAATGTACAATGTTATCTTAGATAGGGTGGTCACTCAAAATTTCAAAGTGATCAAAATCATACAATTTTAGTCTCAAATGAGAGATATTGGTCTCTCGCTTCCAAAATGGTCTTACTTTTTGTCAGAGGCTAAGCGGATCTGGAGATATCCTAATTTTATTATGCCAGAAATCGGCCAATTTTAGGAACTGAATTCCTCATATTATCAATAAAATAATGGCACCAAAAGAGCAATATTTTGTTGCATTTGATGACAATTTGGGCTATTTGGGTCCATAATACCCTTTTGTTGATAATTCAATTTGTGAAAAACTTTCAGAAAACTAATATACCTCATTGGATGCAGAATTGAGAGCTGTACCAGAATGAATCAAATATTTTAGAAGTACTCCAATTTTAGAGGCCTGGGTTCAAATGTCATAATTTGGGCTATTTGGGTCCATAATACCTTTTTGTTGATAATTCAATTTGAACAAAACTTTGAGAAAAGTTAAATACCTCATTGGATGCGTAATTGAGAGCTGTACCAGAATGAATAAGTATGTTAAAAGTATTCCAATTTTAGAGGTCTGGGTCCAAATGTCCATATCTCGGCCTCGTTTATTACTTCAAAGCCAAAATTTAATTGCTTTAAAGTAAGTAACATA
>JAUZNK010026620.1:0-19595 GCA_035046665.1 Euphysa ruthae
TTTAACTGGATGATATTTAACTGGATGATATTTAACTGGATGATATTTAACTGGATGATATTTAACTGGATGATATTGTATGTCAACAATGAATTTGTTTTAGTATGATGGGTAGCCTTCCCTTTAAAAAATTAGTGCCTAAAATAAAGCATCACTAAGACAAGTCAACAGATTTCATAAAAACATCAAATCTACATTGTAGAAATAGGCAACATGTAATAAAATTTCAAAACAGTAACACTACGTGATACTAACAGTTTCCCAAGATAAGACACAAAAATAATATTAATAACAAAAATTAATAAAATTAATATATATTAAATATATAATATATATTAAATATATTAAATACTAGTTACAAATCTAAATGGAAAAGGGCAACACCATATAATGGAAGAAGGTAAGCCCAATAAAAAAGCGGGTAACACATAATAGAAGGGATAAGTACTGAAACCCTGAAGGTTTACTCAAAGTTGCACAGGAGATAATAACAAAATAATGAGAAAAAAAATATTTACCTCTATAAATAGTCAATGTCATCATTTATATAAAAAAAGAAACAAATCATTAATATATTAGCAAAACAAGCATTTCAGTTAAAAAAATCACCTCTAAACCCCCAACAATCTTTCTACAAAATAAACAAACATGAACACAAGTAAATACACCGTTTAAAATACAATAACATAAATAGAGATTAACAGGCTTGAATTTCTTGTTAAGTGAATCAGACAAATATTGTAAGATGTTAAGAATTGTCAAACCAGAAGTTAATTTTGTTTGATCTATTATAACAAACTCTATGTTAAAACATTTAAAAGTTTATATTGAAGCAGAACATTATAAGATATTTATAATCTACATTTAAAATGTTTTTTTCATAATGATGATACATCAGTACAATGACCTACTATTTTTGGTGCTAACCAGCTTGTATACTGATTACATCATTGTCTTAGACAATGATGTAATCAATGATGTAATCATTGTCAATGATCATTGACTTATTCGTATTTTAAGACAAAAATATTATTTGTTTTGCACTGAAACTTTTTTTACTTGTCGGAAATAGAAAAAGCAGATCATTTTTTTTTTAAATTTGATTTTTCAAATTCAATCTAGAAAAAACTGATAGACTTATGATTTCTGCCAATGATTTCTATGCTTAAATTGGAATATTAGTGCTAATATGAAAAACAAGATTGCTTTGTCAGGGGTCAAATTAAGGTTTTTATTATTAATAATATTCTTGAATATTTCTACTGGATAAATCTTTTCAGCCAAAATACTGCTGTAAATACGTGTCCTGCTACAAATCACGATGGTTATGCTGATGATTTCTTTGTTCTTTCCTGGGAAAATTAGGATGAAAAGACACTGTTTCAAGTTTGAAAAAAGATCCTTTATTGAAAAAAAAAAAAAAAAACGCTAGTTTAAAAAGTTAGAGAAAAGATCTGGTATTAATAAAAAGCAACTGGTATCAAGTTATTAAGACTTGAATATCAAACTTGTTAAAAAACATTAAAAAAAAAAAACTTCCAGATGCATAAGTCCTTAACTTCTCTGTTATTTGCAAATAATACCTAACAGAATAAATATGCCCCAGGGCAAATACAACATAAAAATACAAAAATATGGAAATTAGATCATAAAGAAGTAAGAGCCTTCTTAAAGCAGGTATCTAGCATATTTGGCAATGCCTGATCCACCCATATTTTTACAGTACCTTTGAACTATTCCAGTCATAATTTTGTAGGATAATGGGCACACCTAAAATATCCAAAAGTACTATCTCAAATATTATTTCAGATTACAGAATATTTCAAAAAAATGAAAATTGTTTGAGGAAGTTAAAATTTTATTTTTTTGGAAAACAAGTAGGACCCAAATCTGCGACTTTAGGCAGATCAAATTAAGTAGGACCCAAAACTACAACTTCAGCCAGGTCAAAATAAGTAGTACCCAAAACTATTTTTTGGTCCAAAAAATATATTTGAAAATACTCACAGGACGGGAATGGTGAACCCTTCAACGTTTTCCGCTACCTGTCTGTAATTGGCATAATTCTGATCAGAAGACAACAGTTCAAACGTTTCCTTTATAAACTAAAATGAAAAATAAATGCATGAAAAAAAAAAAAAAAGATCAAGAAAAAGATAGAAAGAGTGGCTGATCAAATATCATAAAATTTATAAGAACCCTCCTATTCATATACATTCAATGTTTAAACATAGTGTTTCAATCGTAGAGACTTTAACGGAACAAAACTTCATATGAATTTTGCAAGATGTTTTGAAACTTCTAATAAATACAAAAAATTTCATTTTTATTCACTTCACTTTTATTCAATAAAAACTTTTGGAAAAATAAAAACAATTGTCAACAAAAACTTATCCTGTAATATTCCAAAACAAATGAAAATTAAATTTGATAATTTTGTATATAATATTTATAAATAAAGTCATATTTATAAATATCTTGTATTTAGAATCATAATTTCTCTACCATTCTTAAATAATTGAAATCTTTTATAACCATATTGCAGTAAATAGGGTTGATTTACTTATGAATAGTTCTCTGCCTCCCTTAAGTAATATACCAGATTTAATCTGCCACCTTCATGCAATATATTAATCTGCCACCCTTATACAATAACTGCCACTCTCATACAATAATCTGCCATACTCATGCAATAATATATTATTCTGCCACCTTCATACAATAATCTGCCACCCTCATACAATAACCGGCCACCCTCATACAATAACCGGCCACCCTCATACAATCACACATTAATCCGCGACCTTCATACAATACATTAATCTGCCACCCTTATACAATAATCTGCCACCCTCATACATTAATCTGCCACCCTTATACAATAATCTGCCACCCTCATACAATAATCTGCCACCCTCATACATTATTAAATATTAAGTGCTAATTTTAGAATGGGTGCATTAATCAGAACCAAAAAGCTACAATTGAAAAGGGAAACAAAGCACAAAAGTTGAGGGTTTTTTCCATTATATCATTGGACGTTTTACTTTTTGAGACCCTGACTTTGAAACCACAGCAACCACCATCGTCATTATCGGTTTAACATCAATTTTTCATGTTAGGGATGTTGATGGTCGTCTTAGGCCTAAACTCAAATTTCTCTCAAGAAAATATGTACTTATTACCTCTTGCCATGTTTTTGCTATTGCAACTACCATGTACCTAAACTCTATTACCCAATCATCTCTTCTATTCTCTTTGAGTGACCCAACCATTTGATTTGAAAACGTCTTTGATACTATGAGTATCTACCATACTTCTTAGCTCATTTGAGCTTTCCCTGCATCTAAAGATGATGCTACACATCCACTATTATCATGCAATTACTTCTTAAATGATCTAGATCTTCCAGTTACACTGCCCATTTTTCACTTTGATAACGAGAAGAAATACCTTACAAATAAAATTTAGGCTGTCTTGACCTTTTTCTACAAACCTTTATTTTATTTAAATAGTTAAAAGCTGATAGGTTTGATAAAAACACCAATTTGTATATTACTAAATCTATCCTAAATACATGAAAAGATAGCAATTGAGAAGGTTTATAAGTTTTAAATAAAAAATTTTCTGATTTAGATTTATTCTGTGGTTTTAGGAAAGGGTTTCCAAGGTAACATGCTCTGTTTCAAATACTGAGTACTAACAGTCCTTGTATCAGTCTATTTTTCTTCTCTATAATTTTTTTGAGTTTATTCAACAGAAAAAAAAAACTTAGTTGGATTTTACTTTTTTTTAGATCTTAATCCTGTTTGTGTGAGTTGCTAAAAAAAAAAAAAAAAAAAATTTTACACTGTATTAACTTTTAACCAATAATACTGGAAGAGCCAATTTAATAACGTAAACAATAACAAAAATACATAACATAAACAATAAAAAAAATACGTAATGTAAATAACATCAATACATAATGTAAACAAAAACATTAACACGTAATGTAGACAATAACAACAATACATAACGTAAACGACAACATGTAATTCAAACAATAACTACAATATGTAACGTAAACAATGACAATAATATATAAGGTAAAAAATAAAAACAATACATAATGTAACCAATAATATGTAATGTAAACAATAACAATAATACATAAGATAAACATTAAAAACAATATTTAATGTAAACAATAACACATAATGTACACAATAACAATAACACATAATGTACACAGTAACAATAACACATAATGTAAAATAACAATAATACATAACGTAAGGAATAACAACAATACATAACGTAAACAATAACATGTAACGTAAAAAATAACAATAATACGTAATAAAAACTAACAATAACACATAACGCAAACAATAACAATAATACGTAATGTAAACAGTAACAATAATAAATAACATAAACAATAATAATACATAGCGTAAACAATAATACATAGCGTAAATAGAAATTTTCTCTAAAAATCTTAGTCGGTTGATCAAAAATAAGCTTATAAAACTTTATACTGTATTCACTTTAGTTTTACCATCATTATCATTGTCATAAACGTTTAGGCACAGAGCCTTTTATTGTGGGCACCACATACTAAGAGATTTGCCACCTAAGACAAAAAATCGTCTCATAGCTGATTGAGCTGTTCCCGCCAAACACTAAACTGATACTTGCATATTTCCATAGAAATTTAAAGCACTTAAAAATACATTTTAAAATCTTGGTCATAATTATTTAAAAGGTCTCAACTTAAAGCACTATTATAATGTATGTAAACATAAACGAAATATAATTAATTTTAACCCAGAAAAAGTTAAAATAGCACACCAATTTATCCTCTGTAGATAAAAGTTCTTTAGTTTTATAAAGTCTTGTGATCGTGCTGTGTCCTAAACCACCAATCACAGCCATAACAGAGTTAAAATCGTTTAATTCAAGGAGTCTCTAGAAAGAAGCAAAAATTTATTACGATTATATTTCATATGAAACTATTCCGATAACACCCCGATATCCGACATCATGATGTCCCGATGAAGGTTGTTCAATGAAGGAAAAAAGACAATAAGTTGTTAATTTTGATAAAATGCGATAATTTAAACAGCTGGATGAAACAATAAAATATAGAAATACCATTTGTCAAAATTTTTTCTCAGTAAACAATAGAAACTGATAACGTTAAAAGTGTATCAAATAACTGAGCAATTTCGAAAACATTAATTGTAAAAAGAACTAGACAACACCGAGAACATCAAAAAAACATATAAATAATGATTTAACACCTTTTAAATAATAATATAAATCCATATGAACCGGTCCCAATTAACAATAGTTTGGGGTAAAACAAATCAATGGGGTAAGACGAGTTATGCATATTCTGTTCTCTTTTGTACCTGTGTTTTGGTGTAAAACACCAAACTAAAGTGTTATTCACCAAGCCATAGAGTATACGCGGCCTTAAAAATAAAATATTGAGCTAGCAAACAGCCACTTTGAAAAATTTTATTAGAAGCCATTTTTAAATTTTAAATTTCTTGCTTCTTATTCAATACATGTATGAAATATCTGGTAAATATATTAGCTATCTAAATATGGTCTTAAGTGTTTCTGTACTTTTTGGAAAACTTAGTTATTTGTTTTGAATTTCCAAATGTATAATGAATGAATGCCAAATGAATAACCAACTTTAATGCAGTTTGACTTATATTTAAAATCTGTTAGAGTACACTATTTGGAGTTAAACGAGTCACTCTAAAACCTGATAAATGTTTCTTCATTATTTCTGAGATTGATGGTATTAACAGTCTATATAACTGTTTTACCGTGGAACCACAAAATATTCACAAATCATTGGTTTCGAGGTAGGTTTAAACCCGCAGATCTAAGATTCGAAGACCAATGCCTTACCCACTCGGCCAGACAACCTAACTTACTACTACTTTACAAATTTTAAGGTGCCGTGTGAATGAATTAACTGTAGCTATTAGTTATATTATTATATTGCACTTTATTTATCACTGTATAACTTTACACTTACACAAGTTATTGACCAGGTAATATTAGAACTAGGATCTGTTATATTACGCTACATGATAGTTTGAAGTTTCAAAAAATTTTTAGTGAGTGGTCCGGGGCAGTATTTTGCTCTCCAGCACAGAGGCTTTACCTAAAAAATGTGAATGCTACTTATCTTAAAAACAGGGTAATTTCACCACCATAAATACACCACCGTAAATCAGTACTATCCAAATTAAACTAACTAATATCAAAAGGAAATTGACACATAATAACTTTGAACGCAAAAAAAGCAAAAAAAAATTGGTTGGTAGGGTTAGGATTAAATTTTTTTTTTTTACTATTTAGAAGATTATAACATTAATGATTATGGAAAAGTATTGCATAGTACATTATCCTGGTTTAACAAAGTATTCAGCACTATCAGAAGTATCACCAGAGGAACGCTTGAGAAAATATGGATTTAGTTTATGGCTTAGAAATTCCTTAAATCATGATATAACAACTACTAGTATAAAGAACAATGATAATATGAATGAATGATATCAATACAAACAGTGGGACCTACAAATTAGTTTCAAACATTATCAAAGAAGAAGTTCTCGAAAATAAATCCGCTATATAAACGAAAGAATAACAAATACAATACGATTTAAATGTAACTGATATTCAATGAATGACATAATAAATACGATTATGAAGAAGAAATTACATTTCTCTCCCCTCAAGGAAATTTACCAGGTATTGTCATTAGCAATAACAATCTTGTTTCAACTATCAACATTTAAAAATGTTACGAAAGACGCTGATATTCTTCGTGATCATATACTAGAATAAAGTCAAACTCTTCAAGAAATAACAGATGAAAGCAGGAATCCCCCAAATTTGTTGATCAAGTTTTTAGAGCAGCTAATGAAGGTATCTACCAAGCATACCATAGTAAGGAGTAGTGGTATAACAATACAAGTCAATTCTTATGTGATAGATTTAGTCTATGAAGTCACAAGAGGAAAAGTTACTATTTTCAAACATTTTCTATTAGCTTTGGGATTACACAGTTTAACAGGACAAAAAAAATTAGATACAATCAAACCTTTGAAATAGAAACCGCATAGGCCTTAAAATCACAAAAAAATACTGAAATGAGCACAGCCATCCTGCTAGTGAAAAATGCTTTTTATTAGCTTATAACTGGATTGATAATTTTGGTGTGAAAGGCAATAAGATGGTGGAGCTATAAACAATACACATTTAGCCGCATTTCAAAAAAAAATGTTGAGCTTCTATTAAAAAGAACACAATAACACCAGCAATTATTTACACTAAAAAAAGAAAAAAAGAACAAGCTCCAAAACGAGCTTCAAGGACACAATAAAACGTAACCACTACAAGTTCCAGTTAAAAAGACAGATATAGCTGACTATTCTAATATCAGTAATAAACACTTTCTTTGGAGTAGAACAATTTAAGGGCCATATATCTATAATGTCCACACAAAAGTTCCCAAAATCTGACACCCCCCTCCATCCACAAGTGTCAAAATTTTACAAACCCAACCCACTTTTTGTGGATGTCATAAATGTCCCCTTATGTGGTTTTATATAAAATCTGTGAAGAGCGTTATCTTGGTCACCCTCTTAATACTCTTCATTCTAAACTCTCTTCTCTTAAGACATCAAAATATTGTTTATAGCTAGTTAAGTCCATTTAACATTAGTTATAAAACAAGATTTATTGAAATATAATAAAGGAACTCGTTTTTCCCCAAATTACGCTATATTTTGGTAGGCTCAAAAAAAATATGAATTAGAGGTTATTAAGTAACTAAAATTTTTGATGTTGTTAGTTACGGATAATCTTTGCGTGGAATTCGATATAAGATATGACGTTTATCATTTAAGGCAAGTAGTTTTTTTTTTAGATGCGAGGATAAGTTACGAAGTGTATGGTATGATTAGAATGTTGTTCGCACGTTATGATAGAAGTAAGTATTTTATTGTTTCACTAAGGGAATGTATGTTTATTGAGTTTATTGAGAATAGACTCAACTTTAGCAATCAGATTGGTTTGTCTTAGCATACTAAGTTTGAGTGTTGGGGTGACACCAGGAATTCCACACAAATATTATCCTTGTGTCTATCATATCAGAGAATCCAAGCACAAATTAAGTAACAACCAGAAGACCCGGACCTGGGTAGTTCAGTAGGTAAGGTATTTGACTCTCAACTGCAAGGTGTTGGGTTCAATTGGCGTATCGTACACTGAGTGTATGAGTAGCATTTTGGAGTGGTAACTTTGGAGTTTTAACTCTTCTTTTGCTTCCTGAGTAGTGGCTTCTAGCTTTTCAGAAAGGGACTTATCTTTAGCTTCCTGCGTAATGGCTTCTAGCTTTTCAAAAATCACTCTAATAACAAACATAACCATATTAACTACATTTCATATATTGTTTCTAAAATATAGCACCCGGCAGTCGTCGTTATTTTGAAAGCTATTTTTACCATTATTTTGACATTATATTGCTGAGTTGACAAACCTACATTTTTTTTAATAGTTCAAAATTATGTTGAAAATAGCTATAAATATTGAAAATAACTATAATAAATGACTAAAATAATAATGAAACTAAAAATAGTGGCAAAAAATAACAAAAAAATCAACCATAAAACTGAAAAAATATTCTGTGATAAATATCAACATCTCAAATTGATGTAGCTTATTTTACGTTACTTATAATTACAAATCGTCTAGAAACTAAATTTTTTGTACTCAATAATCAGACATAAAAAGCACAACTTGTATTGTATAGCCTTAAAAACTTTAAGGATGGACCGGTAAGTGAACAAATTCCGTGATGAAATATTAAGACTTATTTTGGAAAAACCCCTTGTTAATTTAACTTAAAGATAAATTCACAATCCCCTGATAGCAGACAGAAAAAAATTAACTTAATTTAGCAGGAATGACTGCAAAACTCACACAATGGAAATCCACCTGAAAAGGTGCACTCACTGAAACAAATCTTAGTATAAATTTAAATAAAATTAAAACCTTCTAGAAAATTTACAGTTTATTCTTTAAGGCAACATTTCTATCAAACAAAAATAAAAACTAAAACAGGGAAGTGAAAATTATTCTTTAATAATCATTTTAAAAAATGAATCTTTATGCCTTATAAAATTTAAAAAAGAGCGACGCAGGGGGTAAAAAATTTCTCTTTTGATAAAAATTAAGCATTACACCGTGAACCAATTATTTAACAGTTAAAAAGACAATAATACAGATATTATACCTTTGCCATGTCAACAAATTTATGAACAGATTTTGCACGTTCCTCTGCTGTAGCGTGACTCAGCACCATTGCTATTACATATTTCGATATGTCATTAAACAATGAGATTTGCTCCTTTAAAACGGTTGTATCTTTTGTTTTAGCTGATTTACTGTAAGTTTTCCATTCTTCAAGCTGAAAAAAGGTTTTTAATGCAACATGCTGTTTTGACTTTGTCAGTTGGTGAGATTTTCTTGATAAAAAGGGTAATTTTGGGACAATCTAAATAAATCTTTCTAAAGTTTATAACTGCATCAAGCCCAATCTTCTGGTTAAATTAAACGCATATAATTTTATAAAGTGTTGCCTTCCTATTTAATTATCTTATGGGAAAGAACCAAGGGGTTAAAATTCCTTCAGTCTTTACTGAATTAATCAAAGCTGTGTTTGAAATACCACAGGGATCCATTTTAGGACCAGTTCTGTTTAATTCTGTTTATCAATACCTTTTTTCTTTCTTTTTAAACACATGCGCGTTGATCCTGAAAATTTTTTAGATTCTGATGTAGTGAAAAAAACCCGATCTCGAAAATTTTCAGGATTTGTGTGCTTTCACTTTCAAGGCAATTTTTGACTGGTAAACGACTTCTAATAGACCGGAGACCGATTTTATTTAATTCTCCATAAAATTTTGTTTCCAGCAGTTTGGCAGTTCCATAGATTTAGAATTAGTTTGTTATGCTTTCACAGCTTCAAAACATTGGGAAAAAATGGCCACCAAAAAATCTAAATTTCCTTTAGCTTTATATTCATTTATTAGATGTTTATGTTTAGGACTTTATGCATTTTAATATTTTTTTTTTAAAGACTGTGTGAACATGGGTGGGACCCTCACTGAACTTCTACACTTTAATATAACAGAAGTTATGACCCTTTTTTCTGCATAAAAATGGCCGGCCTATAGCTTATACATTAGAATTTTGCCCATGGTTCGAAAAAGGGTTAAAACAGAATTCCGTAACTGATGATAAAACCTTACATGCATGCAGAAGAAAATCTTACAAAACAATTATGATTCATTTAACTTATGATTAATTTAACGATTTAATCAATGAATCGATGATCAACGATCGGCATCAATATTATTTGGAGACATTATTAGTCCAGCTAAGAACAAGACAAGCGTTGAGCATCTCTTAGTTTAAGGATAGTTTAAATGTCTTATCTTTTCTACTTTTCAGTAATTTTGATGAAAACTTTGAATATCAGTGAATAATGGACCAAAGCAAACATGACTTGAACATTCATTCAATCACGATAAAAGCTTAAACAGAATAAAAAACCGTTTTTATAAAACTTCTTCTTCATTAGGATAAATAATAAATAGTGTTATTCCAATTAATGTCAGCAGACACTAACAAAGTAACGAGCAATGGTCACTAACATTAAGTTCACAAATTCCAAATTAACCTACAGAGCCAAGAGATTGAGATATGAAAAAAAAAATTTACAGGCAATAAAAAAAACTACACTTGAGTGTTTATAGAAATGAGTAAAAATGAACTTCACTGGGGTCAAATCAAACTAAAGGAGACAAAATATGTCTGCTTTAGTTTGATTTCACCTCTATTTAATTTGTCTTTTTCATTTTATAAACAACTTTCCAAAAATTTGTAAAAATAAATCTGAAAATATGAAGCAGGTCTGAAAAAAAACGTTGTTTAATAAGCTAAATGAGATTATTTTGTTGACGAGAAAAAATATAACTTGAACGTTCAACTTTATTTTACAAATATGTTAAAAAAATAA
The DNA here is from genome assembly GCA_035046665.1 of Euphysa ruthae. Lineage (NCBI taxonomy): Eukaryota > Metazoa > Cnidaria > Hydrozoa > Anthoathecata > Corymorphidae > Euphysa > Euphysa ruthae. The sequence continues at coordinate 11,099 of JAUZNK010026620.1, forward strand.
GACGTATACTTACAAGAATTAAGCGTGTATCAATTCATTATACAAAGCTTAATTCTTTATAGAAAAAATAATAATTTCAAACTATTTCTTATTTTAGTAATTTTTTCCTGGTGATAATGAAAAATATCTTGTGTGTGAGCATTAGTTTTTAAAAGTAATTTGTTTCTTTATAAATATAGGTTAAAAGGCAACAAAACATAAATTATATGTTACAAAGTTATTCTTGGTTAAAAAAAATATATACAAAAGTAACTAAAGAGTAAGGTTAAAATAGAAAAAAAGCACGTACCTTATTACATGATATTAACGGAACAGTTTATTGACAACCCGTGTCAATACGTTTTGTAAGTAAATGAAATTAACGCGGTCTTAGCAAAATCAAAATATTTTATGCATAAAATTAACACAGTTTTTCGGGAAATTATTTTCAAAGTCATGAAGTTAACGCGGTTCATGGATTATAATGAAAACAAACGGGTTTAAACAATATTAGACATAAAGACAGTATTAAACAAACGGGTTCAAATCATCTGCATGGCCGCTACTTGCATCTGCGACAGTTTTTATCATGCCAGCTGCTTTCCAGCCATTGATAATAGTTTGGCGTCCTTCGGCTTTAAAATGCTGATAAATCTCCCCCATCACCTTTGCGTGAATTGGCTTGAGAGTAGATAACCGGAGATCCACTTCCATGGTTGTTACATCTTTCTCAGGATTGGTTTGGAGCTCTTTTATTATTGTGTTGGTGAAATAATCTCTGAAGGCAGCTCTTTCCATCTTTTTGAACATACCATTGGTTGACAGATCAAGAGGTTGAAGCATATGGGTTAAATTCTTTGGCACATAATAGGTCACAATATTATAATCGTCAAAGGCAACTGTTATCAACTGTGATTGCTGACCTCTGAAGAACAAATTAATAAGGCTTTTTGAGTCATTGGTAATCCCATTTCTTCCTTGACTTTTTCCACATATGGATTTATTACTTCTCTTAGTATCTTTAGCGATTCTTTTTCGTTGCTACAGTGACTTTCGTTATATAACAATGAGAATCCCTCCGGAAATTCAACAGATCGAAGTGATCTCTTTGTTTTGCCCTTGTAGATCCTGTAAAAAGAGAAAGCGAGTTTCCCCCCAAATTGAACGTGTGATCTTTGGTCTGGATGTAGCAACAATTCTTTGAGACATATTCATACGTTTGTAGAGATAGTTGATCCATCCACCCGATACATTGAAATCCACACATGATCCATACTTAGTCATATTTGATTTAATCACACCCATGAGAACTCTGTGTACGACATGGCGATTAATATTTCCACCTGCATTGTGTAAGCTCAGGATAAACTTTCTGAGCTTTGTATCCAATTGAACGGGCAGAGATAGTGGTCTACCCCTCTTTTGTCCAATAGTAATCGGAATTTCTTTATTGTTTTTATTGTTTGCAGAAAGCTCTTTACCATATTTTGCGATTCATGCATGAACTGTGCTGTCAGTAAATTTTTACAAACTTTGCAATTGGACGCGCTGGACCATGTGTGTTTCCTTATCTAGCTATCATGAGCTTGTCTTTTTCGCTATATACAGTACGTTTTGTAGGTTTTCCTGCTCCTGTAGCACTAGCAATTGTCTACAACGAGGGCATGTTCAGCCTCTGACAAACCGGAATCAAAAGCAACCGATATCGAGGAAGCATCTGCTACCACTTTTTTAGGTTTACTGCTCGTAACCGTTCCCTTTTTTGTGAAGAAGTTCAAGATGCTTTTGTTCGCCATGCTGTCGTCTTTTCTCTCAAACGTTAAGGAAAAAGGAGATCACGTTTGTTTTCACAACTTCTATTCAAATTGCGCATGCAATGCAATGACTTTGTATGTGTGTGTTGTTTATGTTTACAAGCAGATCGAAGTTTATCAGGACAGCGACAAACGAAAATACAGAAAATGGCTCAATTCACTTTTGTATATGAACTCACTACTGCGTTAAGAGGTTTTCATATTTACCACTATGAATGGACACCCCAGCTTGACCAGTAAATTAAGTTTAAGCAAGAGTTAAATAACCCTTACGACAAGTTCGCTGTTGCTGGACAAACGAATATTCCTGGAAAGCTCTGTTTAGTGACTGTTCGCCATGTCCCTAAGGAAATGAGTCGCCATATCTGGTATGCCATTAAATAAGGGGCTGTATTTTCCGCAACCGTTAAGTCTGTGTCACCAAAACGTTCTCCTCTGAAGCAAAGCAGATTAGAAACCATTATAAACAATGAAAGTGAAATATCAAAACTCAAGAGCAATGGATGAATGAAATCAAGCGTAATGTAGAAAAAGTCTCGTATCCAGAATATGGAAAGTATTCTGACGACTCTTCCAAAATCCTGCAAGAAATTATGGACAATCCACAGGAAGATAGCGAGAGTGAAAGTGAAAGTGAAAGTGAAGGAAGTGATGTAGAAATTGATGAATAAAGTTAATAAATTTCAAAGAAAAATAAAACGTGTCTTTTTTTTACCATTTTATGGCTTTTTTTACAAAATTAACGATCATAAAATTACTTGAGGCAGAAAATCAGTGTATCACTAAATTTACAGGCCCCAAAAATGAACGCGGCATAAAATTAACGCGAAAAAGGCAAAAATCCGTTAAAATTCCTGTAATAAGGCAGATACAAACTGTTACGGAAAATATGTTAACTATTATTCTTAGCTAGTTTGGTTCATCTGTTGCTATTGAAATATGGAAGTCCACGATTTAAATAACAGCAAAAGATCAACTCTAGTATAAAACAGAAAGGGTGATAAATTTCATAAGATAATCACATTTAACACATTTAAAAAATACTATAACTGCTAACCAATTTTTCTTTGAAATAAAGCAGAAAATCGTTAAATTGTTGGAGGAGTTTAAATTTATAACTACACGTATTTAATGCGTATACAAGGTTAAGACAAAAGTTACACCACAAATATCAGATCAAGAACACTATTTAAAGAAATTGATACACAACATATATTCATAATAGTTAAAAATAAATATATGTTTTGTTAAAAATTAAACGTAGGTAAATTAACAAATAAAGAGATTTATTTTATTTTTTTCAAATCTGTTGAAAATGAATTTCTTCATTTAGTTTTATAAGTGCAGGAAAAACAAAATTTATACAGTCAGGTTGATGTAAGTCAACTCACAAGAAACTGCTTTGAAAAGAAAAAAAGAATTACAATTGTAATACAAATATTATAAAAATAATGATATAATCGTAGAATCATTTAATCGTTTTAATTTACCTTGTCTTTGATATATTGATATATCTCCTCCGTAGATGATTTATTTATTTCCCTCGTGCGTAAAGTTAATAAAAATATATATAATGGCAGCTTTCACTTCATTAAAAACAAGATCTTTACGGTTAATTTTTTTTCTCCTAATATTATGAATTGGGACCTTACAATAAAACTTTTTCCGAAGATCTTAAACTTAACAGAACAAAAATAAAAAATCAGACCAACTGAAATTCTTAGACAAGTGGGTGTTCATGATGAAAAACACAGAGGTCAAGGAAAGATTTTCGGCGTTCAATAACTGCCTTATTTTGAGCCCTGTGGTACATTGTATGTGAATGGCAAACCCTAAGAAAAAGATAGCAAAATGGAATGGGAATTTAAAACCATTTCCTCCTAGCTCTTGGAAACAATTTGTTAAGTCAGTAAGATGCTCAGAATGTTGAAACTTATTTGGATTTATCGATTTTCTCTTCGTCCACAGCATGAGTTCAGCAGATGCACCGCATGGATTCAGTGCTTTGAAAGATAAAAAAACAAACCATAGAGCACGGGTTAAAAAGATCTTTTCGGTTGCATATAAAAACTGACAGTGTTTTGATTGGAAATAAGGACCCTAAAAGTTCCATAGAAAGATTTTTGCCAAATGTTACTAGTAAAAGTAACTCAGGAAGTTCACGAAGAAAGCAAGTAGGTTTTATGGATACAGATCTCACCAAACCGAAGGTGAAAAAACCAACCCAACTATTTGTTGAAGAACAACAAAATTTTTGTTGTTCTTTGACAGCTATCCCGAGATGTCATCGACAAAAGATCAGACGCATGCTAAACGCTCTAAAAAGGTTTGGCTTGAAATCAAGATATCACCTACGGTACAGTTAACCGTAAGCAAATAAATGTTTTTGAGCAACCTGAAAAACAAGTGAAACATGATAAACTTTATTGCTAAAAATCTTCAACAGCATCAGATTAAAGTTTACTCCGCTGTTGGTGATGCAGACCTACTTATAGCCACAACAGCAGTTGAATGTGCGGAAACACAAGAAACGGTCTTAGTAGGTGACGACACAAGAAACGGTCTTAGTAGGTGACGATACAAGAAACGGTCTTAGTAGGTGACGATACAAGAAACGGTCTTAGTAGGTGACGACACAGATCTTATCATTCTACTATTTTAATTGTCAAAATATGCTTCTTAAATAGCTGACAATTTATACATAGAATTTGACCGCCAACAGCTTCCTTACCAATCATCAATTTTAAATCATCTTCCAATTTAAGTATCGTTTTCATTTGAACCATAGTGAAAAAAATATATAAAATACAAGAACTTACAATTGTAGATTATAAAAAACTTTGTAAATAAATACTTTAAAGAAGAGTATGTAGGATCGTGAGAAATATGTTGTGTTGTGTTTTCTTTTTATTGTTCGAATCATCATGCTATTATTTACCTTATTCGAACCCAGGTTTATACAACAAAAAGGGTATTACCTGTCTTGATAAACTCAGATACAAGGTCTTTATGGAAAAAGTAGCAGGTCGAAGTGTTGTGGCACCTCAAAATCTTCCACCAACAAGAGATGCGGCATGTTACAACTTCTACTGAGTCTACCATGAAGTACAAACTTGGTTAGGAAAGTTGGTTAATGCAGATTGGGGATTGGATTGGGGATTGAGGATGGAAGAAGGAAGGAGGAAAGCTTACTCCTGTTATGATGACACAGACAGTTGCTCCAGAAACTTTACTGACATACGTGCGGTGTGGCTGCAATGAAGATGGATGCGGTACAACTATGGTAAGAGTCTTGAACTACCTTTTTAATTAAGATTTTCACATATATTCCCTAGAGTTATTTCATTACAAGTGGATTCTTTAAATGTACAAATAACTAGATCTACTTTATGCACATGCATTTTGTTAGGAATATCCTGTTCAATGTCGTGTGGTAAATGCAATGGTGTCAGTTGCCAAAACCAACAACAACCAGATGATACTGGTTACTGGTGATATTGAGGACGATAATGATGACACTCCTAAAGACATTTGATTGTAATAAAGACTATTCTTAGACATTAGGTTTGTTGATATATAGTTCTTTAGACATTTGCATATTCTTATTTTGTTATGTTTACTTACAAATTGCAATGTCGATTTCATCCATTTTTGATCTGACAGCAAATTAATGATCTAGTTGAAATAACTCTTGTAAAGGCTTTTATAGATGTGAACACAATACAGTATATAACGTTTACTTTTTGGAATTAAAACTGCGACGTCGTAAAAAAATGTTTGTGATTTTACACATTCTAATATATGTCTTGGTATATTTCTAAATTTTTTGATGACGTCATCATATAACTGACTGAGGGAAAATACTTCAAATGTCATATGGGTACCCCTGGCCAAGTTTGAAGACTCAATGGTAAATAGTTTTGAAGCTATTTAAAATTCCAATCTTTTTAAAGCTTCTAAATAAGTGGCAACTGGGAGATTAAAGGGCTAAACTTTCTGAACGCTGTAAATTGGGTTTGAACAACATTTACGCTTAGAACTTTTTTTTGGTGCATGTATACATACCCCACTCTCAAAAAATCCATAAACAAATTCTTTTGCAATTTGTTCCACCTCAAATGCTAATTTGACTGTATTATATGTGTAAATCAAACTTTAAACTACTTGTTTATTTAGTTAGGTCAGCATAAATCATTTAATAACAATTGCAACCTCATGGTCAACCAAGAAAAACCAGATTTGTTTTATATTTAAAGAATACGCCGTGGAAAAGTGAAATTCTATGCGGACAAGTGAATATTTAATAAATAGGAAACCTACTTGTCCGACAGGACGAGTTATTAAAACCCTTACGATACACCATTGCAATATACACAAGACCCCACTTATCATTTTTAAGAAAAAAAATTAAGAATATATTACTGATATTAAATGTGTTTAAAGATTTCTTATTATTTTTTCAATATAATCATATCAAACAAAGCAATTATCGAAACTTTAATAATCCATACATCTAAACCGCATTCGATGATCAGGTCTTTCAGATGCTACCTATTCTTCCGACCTCTTTCGACACACTATTACAGAGGTCATCAAACAAGGATAACTTACTGATATTTTTCTAATTCCTTTATAACTGAGATAAAGAAGCTGATCAGCAAAGTCTGCCCCAGATAACTGATTAAAATTTAATGACTTTCGTCTAGCATTTGTTCCCAACATGAGATTCTTTGCTCTTTTTGCAGTATACCTAAATAATAATAAGAGCTTAAAGCAAAAAAAGAAAGAAAGAGAGTTTAAGAGAATTTTATACATTCAACTGTCTCAAACTTTGAATGTGTATAATAATTCAACTGTCTAAAACTTTGTGTGTGTATTAGAAGAAAGATGGTTTTAGAGAATTTCGAGATAATTCAACTGTACATCAATGGTAAAAATTTGCGTGAATTTATCTTTCAGCTAGAAACTACTTCTCAAAAAGCAGGCAAAAAATAATAAAATAAAATAATAATTCTAATTGAGATAGATTTGATTTTTCTGATTACAAACTGAAAAAAAATATATTAACTTAAATTTCTGACAAACACAATTCAGTTTTTAGGCCGATGATGAGAAGGGCTAAAACTGTGACATTTCTAAATTTTCCATTTCTTCAAAACAAATTAATAAACGGACTCTTGACAACTGAGAAAAAGTGTGCAAATAGTTAAAACAATTCTAAACTTGTTAAAAAAGGGAGATGGGTTAGTAGAATAAAAAGGGTAGAAATTATCAATTAAATTTGAACATAAAGAAAAGTAACAAAAATAGGGATTTAAATGTTGATGCTAAATAAAGAACAATATATATCATCTGCCGGGTAAGAAGTACGTTATGGAGGAACTTAAAGATGTAATAAAAGGGGGACAATTATTGAGAGTAGCTTAAAGAGATTAAATTTTATTCTCAATATTTAAGATTTAAAACTATATGAAGTACGAGTATGGATAGAGTATGCACTTACCAATCATCAAGGTCAAGAGTAACCACTGTTCCATTGTTTAACTTCTCTTTTACTTTTGCATTCAATGCTTCTAACACAATTCCTGCAGCAGCATTCTTTTCTAAGTCGCCTCCATAGTTTTTCAACCAAAACCTACAAAGAATAAATACTTTGCAAACACGTTTTTTGTTGTCATCCTAATCATATTCAACATGTTGATTAAGGTTTCTAAAATGACCAACTCTCCAGAGTAATAACAACTATTATTATGAAATCGCAGAAAATCCAGCAAAATTTTTGACTAAAATATTTACCGATTTTGTGTCTGGACCATGGAAAAAAGAGCAAAAATCTCAAAAATGAGAATAATTATCCCTTCTTTTTAGATAAATGAAACTTAATCAGTTACACGACATATTCAAAAGAAATAATCAGAAAAAAACAAACAAACAAATCTTTAGAGCTATTCATTTTAACGCAGAGCCTCGTAGCAATGCATTAAGTCAAGTGAAATTATAACCTAAATGTGATGTTTAAGGAGTTGAGCAAATATTGAATGATGGCTAAAATTAAATAGTATGGCAACATAAAAACTTACTTTACAGCTCTATAAACTTGAGTATCGCTATTTATAGCAGTATTTGGATCAGATAAGCTAAATATAGTCAAGTTGAATATATGTTTAATTGTAGCATATAATATACTAAAACAACGGCTTAGCCACTCAATGGCTTCCTACTTTCTCAAAAGTGCCTCAAAATCAAGGCAAATAATAGCTTTTAGTCAATGAAAACTGATCACGATACATCTGTTCTTTTTTCTTAACGTGCAGATAAAAAAGCACTTCTTTTTTCTTTTCTTTTTTAACCAAATTTTGACAAATGGCCAAACATGAAGACAAATAAAATTATTTTGACGTGAGAAATAAGAAGTTATTTTGCAACAAATAAAATTTGAAAAAAATTTTTTTTATTTATGCATAGATATATTGCATTAAAGTAATTAAATGTTTCTTTCCAAGTAGCGTTTTCATTAGTTACAGGCGTGCATTGTTCACCAATAACACTTCGGAAGAGTGGTTCAATTTAACAGAGAAGAAAAGAACAACAGAATGGTTGACAAAAAAGTCTTGGCAGGTTATCGAAACAATTTGAACTTTGATTTAATGTTTATATATATTTAATTTTGATTTAATGTTATATATATATTTTATTTAATGTTA
>JAUZNK010026631.1:0-19594 GCA_035046665.1 Euphysa ruthae
GTATATTTCAGCCCTTTTTAACCCTAATACTGTATAATGAACGCTAGCTACTTTGCATTATGATTTTATAGATAGGAAATATTTTTTTTTCAACTGAAATAATGTGACTTCTTGTATATCATTTTTTCATTAAACAGTTCAATTAGTGCAACAAGTTATGTGTAATAGCTGTTATTAATATACTAGAAATGTCATCTGTGGTAATAAAGGTGTCTTCAGCAATATTTTATGCTCTGTCTTCTATATCTATTGTATTTATCAACAAGATAATCCTCACAACATATGGGTAAGGCATTAATTTTACTACGAAATTCTTATTAACAATTTTTCCCACATTTTCTTTTTAAATTTTTTCACCTTAATTAACTTTTTTTTTCTTTCTTTTAATGAAGGTTACAAACAGTTTTTTTTTTATTCTTTTATATATAAAACTTTTACAATTACGTCAAGTAATAAACAACAAACTGGATTAAAAATTTCCTGGCTATAATTAGTTAATTTGTCCTTTCCAATTAAATTAAGTCAACAAATCTTTCTGATATAAGATTTGGGTTAAAGTATTATATTTTGATAACAAACTTAAAAATTTCTTTAATTAATTATTTAAAAATATATTTTTAAAAATTATTATTGCTTGGTTTATTGGTTTAAAAAACATTCTTATTTCAGCTTCCCGTCATTCCAGATTGTTGCTCTTGGACAGGTTAGATTTTGTTTTCTAAAATTCAAAGTAAGTTGTTTTGAAGGTGTTAAAAAATCTATAAATTGTATGAAAGGATTTAAAATTTCTGAAGAATTTATATGAAAATTTTAATACAATAGTGACAATTATTCAACTAACTAGAGATACTATGAATTCACTCATTTGTCGGTGAGTAAAACTGATAAACACCATTCATTACAATTCTCTTTGAAAGCATCTTTGCCACAATTAAAGGGTTCAAAATAGATGGCTTAGTGATAAAAATTTAGTTAAAAAAATTTATTTCTTTAGAAATTATTTTCAGAAATTTTTTGGAAAACTTGTATGCTGTTAATGCTATTTCAGCGTGTCAGGTTTTTAGAAATATTTAAAGGGGTAAAGTTTGATTGAAAACTTTCAATTTTTAATTTTTTACAAAAAGCTTCATTTTTGAATAAATTCATAAGCTGACTGTAAAAAGTCAGTCAAACTCATACCTAGCATGATCTCCTTATGTTTGATTATTATTGGAATTTTCTTGATGTTTAAATTATAGTTATACATTTGAAATCTCTTAGGATTTTGCTAATTTCAATGCTGCCTATTTTTTTTTTATGTTCAGTTATTCAAAATAACCAAATTAATTGGTTATTAATTAATCAATTAAGTTTCTCGTTCCATTCAAACAACTTTGCTTTTTATATGCTCTGGAGTGTCGTGGAAATTTATTTTATTAAGTTGACTAGAAGATTTAGGGTCATAACTCAATTTCGGCCACCCTAAAAAAAAAACATAGTAGTCTTCTTGTAGTACGAAATTTTTTTGTTTAGATTATAGCTTCTGTGGTGGTGCTTGGATTTTCAAATGCTGTTGGAATTGTTTCGTTTCCTTTGTTTGAAAAATCAATTATTGAAAAGGTAAAAGTTCATTTTGTGATTTTTGTTTACTTTTTGCTCGCAATTTTTTGTCAATTTTTTTATTTAGTGTTTTCATTGATTTACTATTACATAGAATATTAGTATTATTAACAAAGTGATGTGCAATTGAATGTTTTATAGAAAAAACAAGATCATTTATGTAAACTAAAAACAACAGTGACCTAGAACAGAACCTTGAGGAATACCACAGCTAAAAGTACGACGATAAGACTTAAAAACATTAATAGAGACAAACTGTTTATGGTTAAAAAGATATGATTGAAAAAAATCACTAGTAGCACCACGAGAACCATAGTGGTTTAGTTTTGCGACTAAAAGATTATTATGGTCCACGGTGTCAAAAGCTTTTTTGAGGTCATTAAATACTCCGCAATCAAAATGTCCACTACCGAGAGCCTCGTTAATTTGTTCATTTATACTAACTAGAACATGGTTTGTTGAGTACTTTGCTCAAAAACCATACTGAATTTAATTAAGGCAATTATACATTTTTAAAAAACTGCAAAGTCAAGAACACTTATTAATATAAGTGTTATATTAGACAGTAAAGAAATTGGCGGATAATTTGAACAATTTAATTTAAAACAGTGTTAAATAAATGAGATAAAATTACATAAAATTCTCCAGTTAAAGTTTTATGTATTATTAAAGGAATACTGTTAGAGTTGGAGGCTTTACCAGTTTTAATGAAGTTATTTCAACAGAATTAGTGGAAGCGATAAACAAGCTGGCTTTAATATCTATTTAACTAGAGAGCAGTCATATTATTGTAAATATTTTATGTCATTAAGTCCATTCATCAATAAATTGTTAATGATTTTTTCTAAAGTTGCTGTAGGTTATGTATGATTTTGAAAATATATAATGAGTTATCCAAAAAATTAGTTTGTATTTTTCAAGAATGTAAACAAGAACTGGTCAGAACCAGTACATTTTTTACTATAAAAAAAAGCTGTAACAAATAGAAAATTAAACTGGGCTTATTTATATGCATAAATTATGCATAATTATGCATATATGCATAAATTCAAACTTAGAATTGCAATAATTTTTTTCTCAGTATTCATTTTCTATTTAAAGAGTTTTCTCTCAGAATAAGAAAAATAATAAAAGTAATGTAATATACTTCTATCTATTTTATTACTCTTCACACTTTTTTATTTGCCTCATATTTTTTGTTATATTGTGATGTTTTCTTTTTAATTTTAAATCTTTTTCTTACATTAGGTTTTTCCATTACCTTTGATATTCTTCTTTAATCTGATATTTGGCTTGGGAAGCACAAAATCTTTAAAGTAAGTGAAATACTACATTTGCACATTTTTAGATACTTAGTAATAGTGGGTCTTTATTTACTTAAGTAAACATTTTTTATTGAAGGGTGTTTTTTTTCTTTTTTTTTTTTTAGTTATCAGCCTCCCTACAAAAAGAAGATGGAGAGGTTGAAATATTTCTAAAAACGTTTTTTTTTTTAAACAATTTATTCAAATAAATTCATATTCCTTACGTTTCAAATAAGAATTTTCTAGATTTTTTTTTTGAAATAAATAGTGATTTAAGTGTCATCTTTTAACCAAGTATCCACATGTGCCAGTACCCCGGACAGAGAGTTTTCTATTTATCCTTAAAAACTAAAAACGTAAAAACTAACTTTTTTTGATAATAAGTTTCGTGGTCTGGAAAGATCTGTTTAATGAGCATCTGAAAATGTGGAATAATTTGAATTATATCCTCTATATGTTATATTATTTATTATATTTTATTATTATATATTTATTATTTATATCCTTTATTACCAACTGTGATCTTGAAATTTTTTAATTTAAAGATTTTGATAGTTTTTTTTTTACTGTAAGGAAATCAACTTTAACTTATAACGGCAACTATAGATAAACACTGACAGGAAAAACTATTGGCGAAAAATTTACTGCCAATATCTTAAGCTCTTTTGTTTGTTTGTTTTATAGTTTACCCATGTTTACTGTTTTGAGGAGGTTCAGTATCTTATTTACCATGATTCTTGAATATATTATACTAAGGTGAGATGTTCATTGTTTGCATTTATGGTTTTACCAAAATTTTTCTTTGGATATATTTGCTATGTGACATGGACATCACGAATGAAACGACCAAAAATTATGCATCCTAAGTTCAAAATAATAAATTAATAATAGGATGCACCACATGGTTCAAGGCTCAGTTCTTTTTAACATATCCATAAAGATGTCTAAACATGATATGCTTGTTAAATTTACCATTTTTATCATTTTGGTTTGTTCTTTGAAGAAGAAAATTTCATTAAGTTTTAAGAGTCTTTCAGAAGTGGGTTGGGTGAAGGTGTTTGCTGCGGGATGATTTCTGAAACATTTTGTTAAGGCAATTTTTTCTTTTTTTTTTCTTTTGTTCGTATTTTGTCAAATTGTTTTTTTAAAAAATAATTGTGATGTTAAAACTATCTAGCCAGAATTTTATTAAAGCAGCACTCAGACTTTTATTTGACTCAGACATTGACTGAGACTATTATTAAAGATTCTTTTTTTATAGTTTTTAAATATAAGTTTTGTGAGAAACTGTACTTTTCACCAAAGTGAAAACTTTTTAGAAATCCTAGTGCCCAAATCCCCAATAGTAAAATTATCCTAATTCCTAAAAAATTAGATTTGATCTGAAAATAATTTTTTTTTTATAATATTTATTTTTTAATACTTTTACCCAGATAGCTCAATTCAGTCGGTAGAGTATCTGACTCCCAACTGCAAGGTCATGGGTTCAAACCTGGGTATAGCCCACTCAGCGTATGAGTAACATTTTGGTGGGTAAGTTTGGAGTTTTAACTCTGCTTTAACTTTCTGCTTTGTAGTGACTTATATTGGACTTTTTTGTCATATCAAAAACAATATTGGGCATATATAAATGCTCCTGAAGACCTAATTACCTGGAAAAATATATATTTTTAAATCTTGGGCCATCCTAAATGATATATGTTTGCGATGTACGGGCAGGTTGAAAATTTTTTTAATTCTCGACTGACCACTGCGTTTATAATTTTTTGTTTTTTTGTCACAACTGCTGTTCTTGAAAAAAAATATTTAAAAAATGTAACAACAAAAACCAAATAAATAAATTTCTAAACGCCTTATTTTAATTTTTAATAAAAATAAATATAAAAAATACTTATTTTTATGTTTTTAGGATATCAAACCAAAACTTCACCTCTTTATACAATCACATCATACCGTACTTTGGCAAAATACCAGGGCATATTTTATCGTTTTGCAATTTTTCTTGCGTCTTCTTTTTTTATAACGTATATTTTTATAATGTAAATAATAAAGTTTTTTCATTTGTAGCTTGACTTTCATGTTCTAGGAAGAGTTGTGTATTAGTTTTATGATGAGATAATTCTATTGATTGAAAATTTTTTTTTTTCAAATAAACAAAATCTTTTTCAGAGATCATTTTAATATATAAAATTGGTCATTAAGCTTTGTATAAAGAATTGATACAAACGTAATTCTTGTAAGTATATAAGACTTATTTTTTTAAGGTATTTTTTATTTATTTAATGAGATTTTGATATTTAGAATTAATATTGCATTTCTATAAATACGTTTGTTTGCATAAAATACATGAAACATCAATTTCTTTAAATAGCGTTCTTAATGGAATATATTTTCAGATTTTTTATATTTGTGGTAACCCTTGGTTACGACAAATATATTATATGTTGTGGTAACCCTTGGATACGCATAAAATATGCATAATTATAAAATTCTCCAACTATTTAATCATGCCTTTATCTATATTTCCAAGAAAAAGTGTTTAGATTGTTATAATAATTATTTAGTAGCCTTAAATGCCTTAAATTCTATTGGATTATTTACCCCCTTTCTTTTTTATACTAGCGGTTATGTGAGTTGATCTTTTGTGGCAAGTTATGTTGTTATGACACAAATATAAATAAATAAATAAATATATAAATAAATAGTATATATAAGGATTAAATATAATTACATTTTTCATCAAATAGTAGATAATCGTGATTTGCAAGAGGGCTTTAAATCTTTGAGTTAACTAGTTTGTGTCCAGTAATATGGATATGTTGATATGGAGATATTTTTTACAGTGCCTATAAGAAATTTGATTCCCAATTTTCATTAAATATTTATAATTTTGGTTTGCAGAATATTAAAAACGGATCGCAAATTGCGAACACTAATTTTGATAATGGATATAATGAGATTGAGTGTAGCTTTCTGCATATGGATACAAACACCTTAGTTTGGCTATTACGAATGGAAATAATATAGCCATACAAACAGTAACGTAAGATCTAACGTTAAATAATCTAGCTTTCATATATTTCATATCTTTTCAAAATATAATTGGTTTTTTTTTTTTAATTTCAACCCTTAGCCTGTAATTTATTTATTTTCTTAATTTTTATTAGTTTAAAGTGATGTGTTGAAGTTTTTATTTATTTATTATTATTATTTTATTATTATTATTATGTTGTAATGAAGCTTCCAGTGGGCGATAAAAATAATAATATAATAATAATAATATTTTTAGAGATTTTTATAAATACTTCAAACAGTAATATAAATTAAAAAATATGTTTTCCAAATTTGTATATTTTATTAATGAAAAGCTTCTTTTACTATTAAGAATTAATATTACTAGGTGATTTAAAAACGACTCTTGATAAAACTGGGTATAGTTGGCCATTACACGATTACTATAAGCCAGATCAAAGACATTGTTTTTTAAGAACGGATTGAAAATTTTACACGTACCACAAGACAATGTAAGTATGTTTGCAGCATTAATTTTTTTCACCAAAAAAAAAAATATCTGCAGGTGAGAAATATTCACAAAATATATATATATATACATATATACGGCCTGCTGGTCCACATAAATATTATTTCACCTGGTGTATCGGAAACATATATTATTTAGGATGGTCCTTTGAAATTTAAATATGTTTAATAAAAGATATATCTCAAATAATTAAAATGATAAAATCAATCAATCATTGTTTATTTCATGGTGCTATTGCTTCCGTTTCTACCTAGGATTTTCAAATTTTCAAAGTTTTTGAACCATTGATGTTGTTTATTTGTTATTTCCAGGAGTCACAAATTTCTTGAAATTTTTTTATTGTTCTAGTAAAAAACCTGCTTTTCGAGTTCAATTATGTGTACATGCAATGTTAATTGGTGCTTTAGTTGCTGCAAGGTAATTTCATCTGTTAATTAAAACATTTATACAAATAATTATTAAAAACTGTTCGGACATGATGTCCTATTCAAACTAATTCCATTTGGACATATCTTAACCCATTCGGAAATGGCTATTTGATAGTTGTCCGAAGTGATGACACTGGCCACTGGTATTGCTTCTAAAACCTGTAAAAGTTAGTGTTGTATTTACGTAATGCTGTATCTTTTCACTCTCTCTAAATAGATCTAAGCTATTCATGCTTGATATATATGTTTAAATAAATAAACAGCAGTAGCACAAATCAAAGGTGAGACATATATAAATAATTTTAAATCACCAACCAAAACCCATTCGGTCAAAATGAAAGTTTTTCCAATCAGACAAGTGTGAATTAACTACCAGTCATCGGTCAGTGTCCGATTACTGACGCTTATTTGCAGTCCTGTGTATACTTTTGCGGTGTACTCTTCTTACCATTCTTAAAGCGTTAAACAACATCAATATAAAGTTAATCTATATTTTTAATACTAAAATGTATTTTACTACAAAATGCACTTTTTTTTTTTTTTTTGATTGTGGCTTCCTAAAAACTATTTCACTATTATCATGAAAAATAAGCAATTCTATCAGATTTTAACTTATTGATTAACCAGATTTGGTCCAATAGGAACTTTTAAATTTACTCTAATTTATAGCTACTTCAGTCCATTTGTCTGGTAAAAATCTCAAGAGCTTTTTTGATGATTTTTTTTAATTTTGAAAGATTGAGTCATCGTAAACAAGTTCTAATTTTTTCAAAACAAAATTATTTTGATTGGTTGTAACTCAAACTCCTTAGCAATTACACAAAAAAAGACGTAACTTTTTCTTCACCACTAGGTAGTTGTTTTTGAAACAATTTAATTGCTTTTTTTCGTTTCTTCGCAACAAATTTTAATAGGCTTAAAGCAGCATTTGATTATTTGAATCACAGAATAGTGAAATTCTGTCCTGAAAATTATTTTTACACTAAACTAACCTTTTATAATGATAAGGTAATAGTTTAGATTAATGAGTTGGTTATGCATGAATTTTTTGTTTTATTTATTTAGTGTCCAGTAATATGGATATGTTGATATGGAGATATTTTTTACAGAGCCTATAAGAAATTTGATTCGCAATTTTCATTAAATATTTATAATATTGGTTTGCAGAATATTAAAAACGGATCGCAAATTGCGAACACTAATTTTGATAATGGATATAATGAGATTGAGTGTAGCTTTCTGCATATGGATACAAACACCTTAGTTTGGCTATTACGAATGGAAATAATATAGCCATACAAACAGTAACGTAAGATCTAACGTTAAATAATCTAGCTTTCATATATTTCATATCTTTTCAAAATATAATTGGTTTTTTTTTTTTAATTTCAACCCTTAGCCTGTAATTTATTTATTTTCTTAATTTTTATTAGTTTAAAGTGATGTGTTGAAGTTTTTATTTATTTATTATTATTATTTTATTATTATTATTATGTTGTAATGAAGCTTCCAGTGGGCGATAAAAATAATAATATAATAATAATAATATTTTTAGAGATTTTTATAAATACTTCAAACAGTAATATAAATTAAAAAATATGTTTTCCAAATTTGTATATTTTATTAATGAAAAGCTTCTTTTACTATTAAGAATTAATATTACTAGGTGATTTAAAAACGACTCTTGATAAAACTGGGTATAGTTGGCCATTACACGATTACTATAAGCCAGATCAAAGATATTGTTTTTTAAGAACGGATTATTTAGTCAAAATAAGAAAAAGCAAACCTATTATCAAAAAATTGGATGAAAATTTTTTTAGAAATTTTTGTGCATAAAAACTCTAGTATTTTTTTTTTACACAGATTCAACAAAACTGCTGGAGGAATTAGCGTATTTAGTATTATAATATCAGGTTGTTTGTTCAACACTTTTCTGATTCTTCGAGTTAAGAAGTATATAAATGTAAAGCAATCGGCATATGCCATAGAATTTTTTAAATTGTTCAGTGTGTATGTTGGAGGCTACTCTCAAAAGGTATTTAAAACTCAATTAAATTAATCTGTAAGCTCCGATTAATAACCAATATACAACCAAAGTGCACTAAACAAAGTCATAATCCCTATATTTGGATAATATACCTTCTGCCACTTTTAAAAGTCGACTTTTGAATCTGTGGTTTACTTACTTTGTCAAATTTTAACTTCATACTGTTTGCAGTTAGTTTCTCCAATAGATTTACTGTGTTTTGAAACCATAAATATTTTAATTATTTACGCTTTAAAAAAATCTACCCAATATTTTGCAACATGTTATACGCCTTAAAAAATTGATTTCTTTCACATTAATATTTTAGTCGTGATCTTGCATTTGATAGCATGGGTTACACTATGATTATGATAAACAATATAATGACAGCTGCTAATGGTAGGTTATGTTATTTTAACTATAAAAATTGCATTTTTGTTTTGTTTTTTTTTTTTTTGTTCTGAAATTTTTATCAGAACTGAACAATTTTTTTAGACTTGGTTAGACTTTTTTTATGTTTTTTTTTAAGAGTCCGTAAGTCACTACCAAAGTTGTTTGTTGATTAATTTTTTAAACTCTGCCTAATTTGCATTTGATCTTGCATTTGATAGCATGGGTTACACTATGATTATGATAAACAATATAATGACAGCTGCTAATGGTAGGTTATGTTATTTTAACTATAAAAATTGCATTTTTGTTTTAATTTTTTAAACTCTGCCTAATTTGATTTTTCGATGTAATACACTGTTTTCATGTAACAATGACAGACATTAAATTATTTCTTGTCATTAAAATTTTTGAATCGTCTTGTTAACTAGAGAGATATGATAAAATTTAATTATTTTTTGAAATGTGTCATGGTACTTACTGTTATGTTTTTTTTTGTATATTTTTTTGAACTTTTCTTTGAACTTTTCACAAATTTAAAGCTCCGTAATTTGATTTCTTCAGGTAAAGAAATTTTATTTTACTACCCAAAATTTAAGATATATTTATCATAAATAGATTAATTTAATAAGAAAAAATTATATGTAAATTTTTTGTAAACAGCTTTTTAGTAGGGGTAGTGCAAAATAAAAAAATCTCTAAAATGGAATCCTTTAAATTTTTAAAAAGAAGTTATTTTATGTTGCCAAAGTTTTTCTGGAGGTTATGAAATATAAAATAAATATTATAATAATAATATAAATATAAATTATGAAAAAGTTCTTCTGAAATATTATATTTGAGAAATATTGGCATACCAGTCATCCTCTGAAAGTTGAATTGTATAAGAAATCATGTTCTAATTTTACCTTTTTAATTTTAGATTTTTTATGTTGGCTGATAGAAATTTTTTACGTTTTTATTTCCGATTGTTTTGGCATTTTAGAAATTTATTTTGAAATTTGCAAGTTTCAAATTTCTTGTACTTCCCAACTTTATACAGTATTAGTAAATTATTTTCTTATACTAGCCATATTTTGTATGATATTAGTAAACAATTTTGGCTTGTAACCAGATTTGAAGATTTTATCTGGGTTACAGTTCAGCTTTGTTAGACTGATATTTGATTTTTTGATCATTTTTTTTATTTTTGTTTCAGCGCAGTTCCAAAACTTTTAACCATTGTGCTTATTTTATTCTTTTAAATTCAGGGGTTTATATGAAGAAAAAGCTAGATGCTAAAGATTTAGGGAAATATGGATTGATGTTCTACAACAGCATTTTCATGCTTTTGCCTGCTTTTCTAGTTAGTGCCTACACTGGTGATTTAGAAAAAGTATGTATTTTAGGGAAGTAATGAGGCATTTATTAACTTCTCTTTTGGTTAACCTGATTCTATTAAACATCTTTCTTTATGTATGATTTTAGTTCTAACATTGGAAATTAGAATCAAACGCAATATAAATGAGGCTTTATAATGTTTTCATTATACTTTATTGTAATCATTTTCCCCGTATCGGAAGTGCTCGATTCGAAGTTACATAGAAATCACAAAGCGTAAAATTCGAGCTCGACAATCGATATTCTGTTTAAAATTGTTTAACCTAATTAAGCAATAAAAAATTTTGGCAGCTGCCGTGCTGACTTATCTACCTGTATATATTTTGTAGGATTATATTACTGCTTTGTGTAGAGATTTATCGGGATAGAGGTGATCTGGATTTTATTATCGAAATTCCCCATCTATCTTTCCATCTATCTAGCCAGGCAGTCAGAATAATTATCGCAGTTAATTTAATGAGCGTTTTAGTGTTGGCATGTGAAGTGAAGCATTTTGGTATTTGTATCTTATTGAATTTTTTTTTTTTTAGTTTTTTGCATGTAATCATTTGATTGAAAAATGATTGCGTTAACTGGGTTTTCTTGTCCTTGACCGTCATGCAAAATATATTCTTGTTAAAATCATTACAATATTTATCATTATTTTTGCTGCTTTTTAATCCTGGTAGATTTTAAAAGTAGCAAATCTACAAATTTTGAACTACAGACAAAAGCTACAAAGCAGAACGAATTTTGTATATGTGTTGTAGAGTAATAATACAGGACTTCTATCTAAATAAAGAAAAACTTCAGAAAAAGGAAGGTGGAACTGTAGTCATTATAATTATCTTATATTTAGGCGATGAATTTCCCTGGATGGGACAATCACTTATTTACTGTAATGTTTGTTCTTTCATGCGTTTTTGGGTAAATATTTTTTTTATGTTTTCCATCATCTTTGTAAATTCGCTGCTTTTAACTCCTGGCCACAGATGAAATTTAGTCCATAGTTATTATGTTTGATAATGAAATTAAACATTTTAGGTTGTTTTAAGAATAATTTATTTTGTGAAAACCAATAGAATTTTTCTAGTTTTAAAAATTTTTCAGGGAATATTTTTCTATTTATGCATAGAAACTACGTAAAACCTGAAATTTCAATTTATTTCAATATTCTGAATATATCTAAATTGGTGACAAAATTCATTTGTAGATGAGATAAATTTTAAATTTGATAAAAAATATATAATACAATTTACCATTTCAAACCACTTGTTGAAAAAAGTAGTTATAAATATTATTTTTGAGTATAAATATTATTTCAATGAAAATCCAATTTTTATGAACTGAAATTTTAATACTGCGCTATATGTCAAAGATAACCTCCATTGAACTGAATATAATAAGTAAGCATGATTAGTTGATTGAAATTTAAAAAGTGAAGGGAAATATTGTTTTAATTCCTCATACGGAAACATATTTTTTTTGTTTTGTTTTAATAATTCGCTTAATGCAAGGCTAGAAGCCATTAATAAGCATGAAGCTAAAGAAGAATTTAAACCTTTAAAAATCCATGTTTGTCTTCAAGTTGCTAGTTGGGACCCTTTTGCTTGACAAGAAAGTGTGTTAGCTCTATAATAAAAGACACCACAAGGAAAAGGGCCAATGGATGGCGAAGGTGATACTCTCAAAAATCTTTTGAAAGGTAAAGTCAGACCAGACCATTTTCTACATCTTTAAGGATTTTGCCAATGTTGCTGGAGAACTTGTGCTCTCTATCACCACAGTTTACTTACCAAAGAGTTGATAAAAGAGCCCACAAAAATTCAAAGGACACCTAAAGTCCATAGTATGGAAAGATTCTTTTGAATCAAAAGAACGAGTGTTCATTAAATTTTTCAAGACAGATTCAGACCAGCTGCAGACCAGCAGCTTTTCTTTACTCACTGGTACAGTAAAGCTGGTAGACTCACATGTGGTCATAATGGGTCTGATGTACACAAAAATCATGTTCGAAGCACTATTGTGAAGATGTGACTGAGTGGTTTTAGAGTTCCCTGTTTGTAAACATTGTCTCCATAAAACATGTTTTTATGCTTAGCTGATTTTGTTTTTATTCCTCTTGTTTTTTGTTGGAAAAAACACTTACATCAATTTTACCAAAAAGAAGAAGACTGTTCATGATTGTGCCAAATAAGCCAATACATACCTGAAGCATTTTACACAAATCTTTCAAATTGACAGAATTTTCCTAATTTTGTTTCTGTCTTCCATGTTATGTGATAGCTATATTTTTTGCTCTTTTTTATGTTAGACGGAACGATACCTAAATATGTCTGAACATTTACTCCATATTTGACAACAATAAATTACATGAGATAAAAATATTTAAAAATATAATGAACGCAACGTCTTTAAATCTATGCAATCAAGTAATTTCGATAGCATCCTATTAGAAGTATTTGACTTATTAATGATTTCATCAATGCGCGGTTTCCAAGAAAGGTGTTCGTCAATTAAAACTTCTAAATATTTTATGTAATACGAGGGATGTAACCATTTTCTATTTTTCTAGGTTTAAGGAAGATAATGTTTTTTTTAAAGCACTTAGTGATATTTGGTTTGTATTTAACCATTTTAAAAAACTTTAACCAATTTGTTGATACAAGATGCCAAATTTTATAAACACAATATCAAAATTCCTAAAAACTGGAATTTAATGGACTGTACTGCAATGTAGTCTAATGTTTAATCTCATTTCAGATAATAATGGAAACAATATTTCTCTACACTTTCATTCATTCATTCATTCATTCTTTCTGGTATTTAATTGTTCTGTTTAAAAGGCTCTCTTCAGTTTAAAAGTTCTAAATGATTGTTAAAAATATTGCCCTAGATAATGTCCTAGAAATAAACATGCTAGCGTTACATTTGGAATTTCGATCAAATAAAGTGTGGAATGAAAAACTCTGAACTGGTGTTTTTTTTTTTTTATTACCTCCAACACTGAAATTACAAAGAAATTACCAATATTTCATACTCAAAGTTTCACGCCAGTTACACGGTGAATTACACAGCATTCCTCGGTGAATTAATATAATTTGGTTGAATTTTAAAAATTTAATTCTTTTAAAAAAAAAAATGACTATGGTGTGTTCTTATAAATACAGGCTAAATGTGACGTCAGGCTGTTTTTAAGTTAATTAATTTCTAAGCATGGATTTCTTCTTGTGGCGACACAAATTTATTAGATCTAATCTTTTATTTAGGGCGTTTTCTTTATTACATTTCAAAATTTCAAGCCTTTTGGAGAGGCAAAGATTACATTTGCGTTTTGTTACATTGTATGGAGTGCATTTTTTTACAACTTCCCATAGGACTTTTGGAACGTCATTGTTGTTTTTAATTCTCCAAAACTCTTGACAATTCTGTATCATTTTTATATTTTTGATGACCGAAAGTCTTTTTATGGTTTGCTATCTCAGCTTAAAAGTTGTTTCACATGTTCCTAGATATGGTTTGGCACATTTACATTTTACATTGTAAACTGAAAAACTGAAAAACGTTTTCTGTTTTCTGCGTGCACGTAAGTTAAGGAAAACTTTTGATAGGAACAATGTCAAAGTTTGCTATAGTTGAATGGCAAATGTAAAATCAGTCATAACATAACAGGAAAACCTTAACTTTAACTTTACCAAGAGAGGAAAACAGCATCCAAACCCAAGAAATAGGTTGAAAATGACAGTTTCTAACAACTTGCCAGTTTGGCCGCTTTTTTTTGTTTAATGATAAATGCCTTGCAAAAATTGTTTCATTATTTCTTAAATTTTTTTTTTGGAAATACTCCCCCTTTTCTGTGAGACCGCGATGTAATTAAAACCCAACCTATATTATTTTGATTTTGTTTAATTATTTAATCTGGTTTTTCAATTGTAATTTTGCGGAAGGAAAAAAGCATTCTTACTTATTTGACTGCAGCTTCCGTGAATTCTTAAATTAGAGGAATTTTATTTTTTTAAATCTAATAACTATTATGTTCTTGATTTTAATTTTAGATTTGTGTTAAACTATTCTGTTGTGTTGTGTACTCAGGCTAATTCAGCACTAACCACTACTGTAGTAGGATGTTTGAAGGTATACATAGTTTACCTTATTATAAATCCAAACTGGGGAACCACCATGACCACCACATACGTAAAAAATAAATATTCTTGAAGCTAAAAATGCAATCAATATAAAACTATGTGATTTTTTATGGAAATTATCCTTGATTTTTTTCCTTTGGGAGCATAGTATTACTGAAGAAAATCACAATATTAAAGAGTTTCTAATTCTATTCTTTTCATTGCAATCTTTTTAAGCATGCTAATATAATTTAAAAAGGTTAAAATGCTCTTTATGGACAGTTTTGAAAATTCTGTAGATTCCCTGATGAAGGAATCGCATTTTTTTTAAAATTTTGCAACAACATCTTTCTGGAAACAAACTGAAAAAAAGGAGGTAGAAAGTTTGTATAATTAATAGGTAACTTCTTTGTTGGTTAAAAGATTCAACAAAGAGCCAATATTCGGGATATAAATTTTGTGCCGCACCACCCTTGGTGCAAAATTTTGAGAAGTACATCTAATCTATAAGAAAAATGATTTCAATTAGAAAAATGGTTAATCAAGGCGTTAGTTTTTACTGTGATTAGAAGAACAATAACCCATTCAATATTTTAATTTTAATTTTTATTTTTATTTACTATTATTATTTTAGTATCTTTGCTTTCATTAAATACCTGTGTGAAAGCTATGAATTTTGCTGACTCATGAAGGTTAACATGGCCTATCACATCTTTAGAAGATGGTACTGACTCACATTGGCTAATATCAATGTCATATCTTGTCATATCTTTTGGCAGCATGAGGAAATTTATAGGCACCAATCCCAGTTTGAATTTATTTATTCATTAGTGACCGTTTATAAAATTGGACAAAGTAACTTGATACCTTGCCTCCTTTTACCCGATTTGATTAGCCAGTAACAGGGGATGCTCACTTATGACCAAACATGATCCCAGGCATTTGGATCATACAATAACAGTATGGTTAGCTTAATAATTTACGTTCTGTTACTTTGATTCAATAATTTCATTTCAAAAAAGGTCATAGTTTCACTATTTTTCGCAAGAAAAAAAGATTAGTCTGTTGAATTAGATAGTAGTTGGTGGTGGTAGTGGTTGGTGGTGGTAGTGGTGGTAATGGTGGTGAAACCCCATCAGCTATTTAGTGAAAAAAATTACTTTGTCTGGATAGGGTTCGTATTGGTTTAGTTGTTTGTTTATGAAACATTTGGCATTTGTTGCACATGAACTAATTGTTTGTTTTCAAAGATAATTTCTCTGGGAATAAAATTTATTTTGATATTGTAGTTGGAGATATTTTCAAGCATCTGACACAGAGGCCTGGTATTTTAAAGGATACCTTTTTACATTAATGAAAATATCTGCTAAACCAGAAAACTTATTGTGTCCTACTGCCTATTTCACAAAATGCTCGTCTGAAAAAATTCTCATAATGGTATGAAAAAAAGATTTCAAAATCAGGATTGCCAATGTTTGATCTGTGAATCTAATACAGCTTAAATGGATGTTCTTTTACTAACCTAACTCTACTAATTTTATAAAATTGTTGTTAAAGATAAAAAAAGCTTATAGAATCTTTGAAAAATAACAAAAAGCTTTCAATTTAAGGTTGAAACTCATTAAAAACCTGAATAAACCTGGGAAATATTTTTTATTGTTGTAATTAAATTAGCATTTTCATAAGTTGATTATAATTAGATAGTTATAAGATGGACACAAGCTTTTTTGCTTAATCAAGTTTAAACAATTACACCTCGGTAAATTCGAAAACTTATGGAAAAGTTAACATTTCAGAAGACTTCAGTTTCTCAGGAAAAAACAGCTTCTGTAACTCAGGGAACGCTTAGATAAGTCAAGGAAAACATAAACTGCTTTAAAAAACAAACATTCAATTTGTAACCAAGACCTTACGCTTGCAGTAGGAAAGAGATTAGAGTGAAGTTGATTAAGAGTTTCTATAACGTCAAAATTGTATTCGAGCAAGTATTGTTTCCTTTTTTTTATTTTGTTTATTTTTCATTTGCAGAATATCTTGGTGACATACAGCGGCATGTTGATTGGTGGTGATTACAAATTTGATATGATAAACTTTGTTGGACTCAATATTAGTATAGCAGGAAGTCTATTCTATTCATACGTGGTGTTCACAGAGAAAAATTTGCAGCATCTATCTTCAAAGTATCCCTCTTCTTTTTCTAAAATATAGATTTATAAGCATCCCTTTAAAATTAAGAAAAATTTAGGCAAAAGTTTTAAGATATTTTGGCCCCAAAAATTATTGTTTCTATTTTTTGAAAAAAATTATTTCAACTGAGTCTAGCTAATTCCAAATTTATTTATTTTTAACATTTCATGTAAAAAACTTTTTTTGTTTATCAATTTTAGCTGTAAATGTGTCTTAATGACTTGAAGACAAAATTTTAAATTTAAATTTTCATTTTAAATTAAGTCGTTGTTTGTTGTTTTCATGTTAATTTTTCTATTATAAAAGAGATCTCTGCAATAAATTCATTTTAACTGCTATTGAAAAACAATCCTAGATATATTTTTAGATAGTATTTATACGAAACATAACAGAAAAAATGGCAATCAGGACAAGGAAAATAACGTAGTGACCAAATCAAATTTAGAAAACATGATAGGACTTCTTTAAACCATTTTTGCCACCTGTCAAAAAAAAGTCCTTCATTGCACTCCAAGCCAATCTGACAGAGCTTTACAAACTCTTGTCTGTCCGGAATTTTTTTTTTTTTTGTTGATTAATTTATTTTTTAAGCTTTTTTTTGCGAATTCTGTGGTAAGAATTGTTGGTAAGAGTGGAAAAGTGATTGATTGATTGATTAGGTACTGAATCAGAATTTGCCAAAAATATGATCAAACAAGATTTTTTTTTAAAATTAATAATTTTTTCTTTTTGCTAAATAAATTTTACATTAAGTTAGAGGACCAATATTTCCATTATACTAGAATTTTTGAATGTCAGCAGTTGGAAAAATTTCAAACAGTAAAAGTGGCCAGATTTTCTCCTTTTTTACATTTTTTTTTTTTTTTTTTTTGAGTATTTCTTTTTGTTGGAAACGATGGTTTTGAAATTTTAGAGAAATTTTTTGCATGTTGGAATATCTTTTGATCATTATAGTCACCTGTCAAAAGTATTTGGTGCTAGTATATGGCTAGTATACGGCCAAAATACCTTACAGAATGTTTATAAGCAACAGGCTTATAAAAGCAAATTTTTTAGAAAAATTTAAACATATTTCTTTTCTTCAAGTACTTAATATAGAGTCTTTATTTTTATGTTCAATTTGTATGTGATATTAAATGCCCATATGACTTTATTTGACCCAATTGGGTAATAGTTAATTGCATAATTCTAACTTGGTATGAAAATAAATGAGCATTCATCATTAAAATCTAGTGGAGTCAGTCTGCTGATTTTATTAGACTATTGAAGAAATCGATACTACTATATCACTCACAGAAGCGATGACGAAAAGAAAAAAAATTTTTTATCGATTGTTGCCGTAGCGCAAATGGGAGCTTTAAATTTATCCACTACCCGAAATAGGACCCACATTGATAACAGTGAAATTCACTGAAGTGGCTATCCTGTATGCATAATCGTAATGTATGACAATATCTCCAATTCAACGTTAAGCAAAAGATCAATTTTTTGCTACAGAAACCCCAGATCAACATTATGTTTGAAAAAATAAAGAAAGTGTGTAGCACACTGATTACATCAAAACATTTTTCAGCAATTAAACCAGTGAAAATAAGATTTAAATTTTTCATTCATTGTTTCAGAATGCTCGGTGATTAATTTTTATAGAGTGTGTTGATAAATTTTTAAAAAAAAACCATTAAGTGATAACCACCAAGTGCAAAGAGCAGAATTTTTTTTTAACTATATTTTCAGACAAGAGAGAAAGAGAGAAGTAAGTTATGAAAAAATATTTTTGTAGTGTTATTAAAGAGTGGTGATTCAAATTCTGCTAAAGGGCCAAAATTACAATATTGTAGGTGAGGACTTTGAGATCTTACTTTATAAAAAGCACTTTAATTGAACTACCACTATGAAACAGGTTAGTTGTTTAAATTTCAAATCAAAATCTAATGAATTGAAAATGTAAAATGTAAAAAAAATGTAAAATAAACGTTAATCAAAAACAAAATGGTAATTTATTGAATAAACTGTTAAAATTTTAATTTAGACATGACAACACGTAGGAGACTTAACATTACGTTGGAGTGCTGATAAATGTGGTGGCAATGGAAAACAAAAATTAGAAACATAGTGAACATGGAAATTTTATGGCTAAAATAATTTTTTGTTTCAGTTTATTATTTTGTTGAAAAATTTTTTGTTCCAACATTCATTCAATCTTTTTGACAGATCGTTCTCACAAAATAAAACCTTTTTTATAAATTGTTTTTTTGTTTATATAGTTTTAATATGTATTTCTAATACATTAAAAAAAAACCTTTCAAAATTTTTTATGGTACAGATCCTTACATACGACCCTAGAAACCAGCCCTATTGTAACCAAACTACAGTCACGAGCAATAATTTTAGATGAGTTTTTTATGTTATTTATGCAGAATTTTCTTCTTGTTACGCACCACTGTTTTGATTGCTATTTTTAAAAGTTTTACGCTAAATTATATATATATATAACTAATTTAACTATACAGGCTTAGTATTGTAATATAGATGATAAAAGTTTTATTTTTTGAATCTAGTCACTTAAATTTATTATTCATTATTAAGATATATATATATATATATATATATATAAATATATATATACATATGTG
>JAUZNK010026642.1:0-19594 GCA_035046665.1 Euphysa ruthae
ATCTTTCTAGAAAATTCTTACGGCAGCCAAAACAATGTTAGCGTAATATTACGTTTGCTACAGAGCAGGAAAGCGAGTCCCGTAGTGGCGTAATATTACGTCAAATACACTTAAGGTGTTAATTATTCTTTCCATTTTTATTATATTTATTTTAGCTATCTTAATTTTTCAAGAACAAGTAATGGTCGTTATGGAAAATACAGATGTGTTGCAAGCAATATCATGGGAATCGTTTATGATGAATTCAATATAAGTAAGAAATAAATAAAAACTACAGATTTTAATAATTTAATGTTATTTATCAAGTTTTTTTTAATAAAATATCAAAACACACATGAAATATTTCTAACACTTTAACAATCTTTTTTATATAGCAGTATTTTATCATTTGACTCTTTTGCTGATTTATGTTATGCATTTTATGTTTTTTAGTTTTAGCTGTGTACTTTTGAAGATAAGTTTTTTTTTTTTTAATTAATACCACAATTATGTTAACTCATGAAATCCTACATTTAGAAATACAATAATTTATGTACACGTCAATTTTAATTTACATTATATAACGTTATTTTTAGGTTAAAATCTGCCATTATTATTTTTTATTGTGAAAATTTTTGCATGAAAATAACACAAATAAGGAATAAATTATCCTTCCTATGCATAATTAGTAGTTAAAAACAATAAATATGTCTCAATAAAATTTCAAAACTATAAGCACCAAGCCAACATCAAGTTGCTAACAGAATTTTGCAAACTCTATTTAAATATTTTGAATAGATGTCAACGAGTTTTAATGAATACATATTAAAATATAAATTATAGCATTTGTGTGCAAGGAAATAATATCTTCTAAAATTGGTTTTCTAGCTAAAAAAGAAAGCATATGTGCATTTATATATATATATATATACATTTATATATATATTTATGTATATATATATATATATATATATTCATATATATATATAAATATAAATGTGTAATAATAATAATATATAATATATAAAAGACTTAAACCATAGGTTTTATTTTAGTACTTTTAACCTAATAAAGCACTATGAGTTCTACTCTATCATTATGTTTGTAAATTGTATCTTAGAAAAACCATTGATTTCAGAAGAATACATTGGTAGTGAGGACACAGTGCATGTATACTTAATTCCTTCCATCGTGGCTGGAGTTTTTATATTCCTGATACTATTAGTCATCACAGTGGTATTATGCAAACGGAGGAGACTTTACGGAGGATTTTACCTTTTATCTGTGCCACCTGCCCCTGATTATTTTCAAAAATTGGATCCAACAAAATCAATTACAGATCAAATTCATAAATTACCATTTTTTCCTGAATGGGAGTTCCCAAGAAATAAGATAAAAATGAGTATGGCTTTGTTTATGTGTTTATTCCATTAGAAATACCAATCTAACAAACATAAGTATTAGCTTATGTGTTGTTGATTGTATTTAAAAATTATTAGAACAATTTTAGTACTTATAATATTAATTGCCTTTTTTTCTTTTTTTTTTTTTTTTCTTTTTTTTATGAAAAAATCTGGCAAAAAAAGTTATTGCATTTCGAAAAACAATTTAGTGGAATCATTTGCCAATATTATAATAACTCAATACTTAAGGGTGGTTTCAAAACTTTGCCGTCATGAGGTTGTTTAATGAATAAATTGTTGATATTTAGTCTAATTTCTATGTTTTCTGTTGGTTTCCATAGCGATGATGGCATGATATCATTACACGGGGTACCAAAAACCGTTTTTTTTTTTTTTTTGGATTATTATGAATGAATTGCTTAAGAAGTTTATGCTCTCTTTTAGAGATTTGTGTTGGTTCAGGTGCATTTGGTGAAGTTTACCAGGCTGAAGCTGTTGGGATAATGGATTTTGACCCTCATTACAAAATAAGCATGAAACATAAAGCTTTTTTCTCGAGCTTTTCATTCAGTAGTAAAAGCTCTCTATCACGAAATGATAGTGTCTGCTCAAGTAAGAGTGGAAAAGGAAATAAATCAAATGTTGGTATAGTTGCAGTAAAAAGATTAAAAGGTAAGTTTTTGTCTCTTTTTTTGCTTTTATCATTAGGTTTCGTAAATATCTCGAATGTGATTGATCAGTCACTAGAGGAGAGAGGAAATTAAACCCTTATTTTTTTAGAAAGGAGAGAAAATACCGATATTGTTAATTTTGATTGGTTAAAAATTTAAACGCGTGATTTGATTGGTTAATGTGAAGATTAGTAATCATGAAGCGTCTTTTTACTTTATAAAAAAGCAACCAAAGTACATAAAACAACAATGGAGTGCTTTTCAGCACTTTCTCATTGATGTAGCAAACCATCAAATTATTTTACAAACATGTTTGTTTACAATTGTTTTATGTTGAATTTATAAAGAATAAAGAATGCTGTGGTGAACCCTAAACAATATTCATTGTTATATTCCTTGTCCCTCCATCTCAGAGGTCTGATCACTATTTTTATTGATGAATTTTACATTATCTCCTACTTAGAACTTAGAAAGAGGGTGTTCAAACAAGTGATAATTTTTATCCTACTAAATCGAAATTATTGATGTGTGACATACAATGTCTATTTTAAAGCTGGTTTAAACTTTTAATAAACTAAATTGTGTATAACTAATGATTTAGCTACTTATTGCAAGCATACACAAAAAATATGGCATATATTTCTCGTTTTTTGTTTTTTCTTAATTATGCAACTTACTAATTATGAAACTTGCCTAAAGGTTTTGTTAAATATTTTGAAAAACATAAAAAACTCAAAAAAAATTTTCAACCATATTTTTCTCGGGTGCTCGCGATAACTAGTATTCAATGAAATGTGCATGCACTTAATCATCTAGCTAAGTGCATGTAAATAGAATGATTAATGTTCTATGTTTAAAAACCAGGTAAAAGAGTGCTTGAAATACAGGGAAATATGCTTTTTTAACATTCAGGCAACATTTTTGTTAAATATGCCTCCGGTTAAACGAAATAAAATACGCATTTGAAATTTCCAATAAAATGTGCATTTGCAATATTTTTTTTTTTCATGGGAGATAAGTGAAATTTTGCAAAATAATAGAAAAAATTCATTACATAAAACTAGTTAACTGGAATCTGATTGGTATGAAAGATAGAGTATTATCTAAAGTAGTATCTAAAATATTTATGCATTCTATTGTCAGTCTTAATGGTTTGTCTCTAACAACAAGAAAATTTTCCTTTACTTCCAGAACATTTGAAGTAAGGACTTGAAATTCATCCTGAGTGGTAAGTAATAAAAAAGGCGAAAATTTACCCCTAACCTTAACAAATAAAATTCAAAAGATAAGCCAACAGATAAAATAAAAATAAAAAAATAAAAAACTCCTGGTAAAATTATTACCTAGATGATATTACAAAATGGAAAAATTAATCCTTTAATCTTTACCAGAGTCATAGTGAAGCTAGATAATTGTTCAAAATTGGACAATTATTTGCAAAACCATTTAAGATATTTTCAAAGAGATAAATTTATTCGTGTTCCAAATAATACTAACAAATAATCAAGTGTTGTTGCTATTGTTAGATGTAAAATCATATTGCATCACAGGTTACTTGGAAAATTGCATTGGCTTGAAACATTTTTGAATTTAAACATATTATATATAACTATATATATATATATATATTATATATATATATAATTTATATCATATATCCTTTGTTCGTATAATTTGAGAACTTTTCTTTTTATAAATACATACACTAACAATTAATACTAAATAAGGTAGATTGTTTTTTCTTTATTTCAACAGAGGATGCAACTCAAGTGGAATATAAAGATCTCATTTCAGAGATGAAGATTTTGATACACATTGGAAAACAAGAAAACATTGTCAACTTACTTGGGACATGCACTAAAGGTACTTTAAGTTTTATGTATAATAGCAATAAAGCTGAATTTATATTAAATATAAATTTATATTAAATATTGAAAATTTGACGTATCGCATTGTAACTCTAAAACTGTAAATCTAATATTAAAAACAGTGCGAAAATAATTTCTCTTCATCAGACTTGGTACAAAAAATTTACTCTAACACTTTCTTGAAAACACCAGATGCAAGAAAATAAAAAAGCATAATTTTACCTTACTAGTTAATTATTTCTGCACTGTGCTACAGATTTGTGTAAATTAAAATAAATTACTTTTTTTTAAGATTTAAAAGCTACGTTTTTTCTGTGTCTTATGCTATTGATACTAAATATTTAGAAATAACATAAAGAAATCCACCTCAAAATTTTAACCAATCTTCAGTGCTTGTCACATTGCTAACAGTAAAAGGTACCAAAAGAGTCAATGGTCAAACTTCTACATTTTATGTTTTTGATCTACCAGTTAAAATACCAAATAATTCATGTCAATTGACTTTTTTGGAAAGAAACAAACTAATAAAAGAGTAAAAATTCGGTCTTTAGCTAAATGATCAACGAAAATTGCTTTAATTCTTGCTGAAAAGATTGGACAAGAAATTAATGACAAAATAATGGCTGGAGTGACTTTCATTGGCATATCTAAAGCATTTGAGATGTTAAGTTGTAACTTAACATCTCAAATGCTGTAAACAGGTTGTTACTTACAAAGGTAATTATTATAAAGGAATTATATAAACACTTAGCTGAAGTAAATTTGTTGGTTTTCTACCTTAGACCGGTGCTATATCATGTTTATATTGTTCCTAAGCGACGTGTACTTTGTTTTCAAAAAATTAAAGTATGCAAATGATGTTGTATTTTATTTCTCTAGTGATGACGTTGTTGTTAGAGAAAATGTGTAAGATAAAGGTGAAAAGTGATATAGTGATACAATATTTTGATGACATGAAATTCACATTAATCTGCAAAAAGTAAAGGCAGAACCTATGGATTTTTGAACAGCTAAAAAATATTTATATTTATAAAAATATAATATTTCAGTTTAAGCCACCAAACTCTCTCTTGCTATCAGCTATATGTACTTGGAAAATGTGTTAAATAACCACTAATAACTTTTGTAGCAACTTCTATTCATCCTACAAGAAATTTTGTGTGAGATAATACTATATTTCACATTTAACTACCGATGCATTTTGAAAAATCGAAAAAGTATAACAGTAACACTTTCAATTTACAACTGTGCCTTACACTTACACCAGTGCAGTACACCTTTCATTTACACCAGTGCAGTATACCTTTCATTTACACCAGTGCAGTACACCTTTCACTTATTTACTTGTACCGAAATTAACTGTTTAAGTATGATGAAGGCGAGAGACAAGAAAATAGTTTCACATAGTATCACAATAGATTATGTGACGAATATTGGAAGTCATGTTATTTTGCACAAGTTTTTTATTTTTTATAAATATCCATAGTTAATATTATCATTGTAAGTCATCATATAGATTTTCAGAGCGAAATCTTTAAAAAATTGTAAATGTCTTGCTAATTAATGAAATATAAATAGATGCAATTTGGGCAATTTAATTAAGCATTACAGAACGCTTTTAAAAAAT
This sequence comes from Euphysa ruthae, assembly GCA_035046665.1. Taxonomy (NCBI): domain Eukaryota; kingdom Metazoa; phylum Cnidaria; class Hydrozoa; order Anthoathecata; family Corymorphidae; genus Euphysa; species Euphysa ruthae. The sequence continues at coordinate 5,549 of JAUZNK010026642.1, forward strand.
GGATTTATCCAAGTAGTTCTTAGAAAAATCTGGAATTTCTTGAGAAAAATTGTAATTATTGAATTTTCAATCTAATCTCGTCAGGGTTATTTTATTTATTTATAATCTAAATTTATTTCTTTAAAAATTTTAAAATACTAGTTCTGCAGTTTCAGTGATAACAGTTCTCGTTTTAATATATATTACAATTTTTGTGTGTTAACAATTTTTTTAACTTGAGATGATTGCGAAAGGTAAATGTCCTTCAGTAAATGCTCTTCATCTTTTAACACTTACTCTAATTAACAAACAGAAAATATCTCATTAAATTAATATTATAATAATTAATACACTTTTGTTATTCAATTTTAGTTTCATTTGGAATTATTTAAACTAAATTCTCATGATTATGTGACCAATAGTTCTTCGTTTTGAAAATAGGAGTTGAAAAAGACACAATGTTGATACTTGAATATTGTCGCCACGGCAACTTGCTGGCATTTATGAAAGAGCGGCGACAAATGTTCAAACCAATATGGAGCAAACAACGGCAAGGGATGAAAGATGAATTTACAACTTTTGACCTCTGTGTAGCCACTTATCAAATTGCAAAAGGACTGGAATTTCTGGCTTCAAGGAAGGTAATAACCTTTTTTTTTTTTTTAAAGAATTTTTTCTGCAATACCCAAAATGAAAGAATTTCATTGCACTATTTTATATAAATAAAGTTTTCTTTCCAGTTGATTGTCTTCATTTATTTATTTCTTTTTTAGCGTCTATCTGGTGTTTTACAAATGCTGTGTATATTTTCCAAGAAATTTTGCAATGACCTAAATAAATTATATTTTTAATATTTTGGAACATTTTTGTTATACCCTTAAAAAATAGTTGTAATTTAATGCTAAAATTTTCTCCAAAAACTAACTTTTGGCAAGCTTAGAAATAAATTGTGTTGTTCTGTCACTATTTTTTGGATACAAATGCTGAATATTTTGCCAGATTTACACATAAATTTTTTCTTATTAATAGATGATTAATACCACCTCCAGCTCCAGTTCTGGTCATAGCAAAGGCTTTGACCCTATGTTACATGGTGTACATATACGGCAAATCTGTATATAATTTTAGGCATATCATAAAAGATAGTTAATCTAATAAAACCAAAGTATATTTCAAAAAGTTTTTATTGATTTTAAATTATGAGGTTATCTCAATATGCATATAAACTCTATTCCTATGAAAACTATAGCATAATCAAATATTCTGTTTGTAGTGTGTCCACCGTGATGTAGCTGCAAGAAATGTCTTGGTTGGACATGGTTTTATCATGAAAGTTGCTGATTTTGGACTTGCGAGAGATGTTTATCATGATGAAAGATATGTTAAAGTTTCTGGGGTGATGAATTAACCTCTTTTTTGATTTTTGAAAATGTTTTTTATTTTCCTCAATAATGTGAAATAGCCTTTAAATTTAATTTCAAAAAAATCAGGTCGCTTTTATAGCAAATTAGGTATTATATAAAAATATGACTATTAATAAAGATAGAGAAATAATTTAGTAATACATAAACTAACAAATTAATATTAGAAATAATATTGTGATAAGCGCTGTAATTTATATAGATGTTCTTGTTTAAATCTTTTATGAGAATAATTTGAAACTTCAGCTTTTTTCTGGAAAATAAAATTTGAAGAAACTTGCATTTTCAAATTTCAGCAGGAAAAAAGGGAAGTTATTTTGGTTGAAGATTTTCAAACTTAAGAAAAAATTTTCAATTTTGTATGTTAAATAAATGTTATAAATTATAAAAATTTTTAGGGACTGCTACCTATCAAATGGATGGCTATTGAATCAATATTTGATCGTGTTTTTACTCACATGTCAGACGTGTAAGTTGCTTAAACTTATTTTTTTTTTAAAAAAAATTAGGGAAGTATGTTTTTTATAATACTTTGTTTTTACGCAAATTTTAGATGTGTAAGTAATTTAACCTTGTTTTTTTTTATACAAAAATATCAGTAAAGTTAATTGTTTGATAATTAACTTTGTTTTTACAAAAAATATCAGAAAAGTACGTTTCTTGACCTGTGACTTTGTTTTTAGACTTATGTCAGAAAAGTAAGTTTTTTTACCTGTGACTTTGCTTTTACACAAATGTCAGAAAAGTAAGTTTTTTGACCTGTGACTTTGCTTTTACGCAAATGCAAGATGTTTAATTTTTTTAAATTTACTATTTTTTTTTTTTTTTTTTTTTTTGTATTTTAGAAACCACTCCATACTTTTAATTAAAATTATTTACAAATAAAATTAAAATTATGATTTAAAATGTTTGTTTTTTTTTTAGAAAAAAGCCATCAGCATATTTTAAATAAATTTCTGCCTTCCTCTGTGAGAAACTCAAAAAATTCCAGTATTATTAAGATTAAACATCCAGCTAAAGACTTTTTTCTATTACTTCTTTATATTCTATATAGGAATAACATAATATATTGTGTGAAATGTTTGATTAAATGTTTTTTGTTTTTTCAGATGGTCATATGGAGTCCTTCTTTGGGAAGTCATGACACTTGGTAGTTATTTGTTTATTAATTATATATTGCAGTAAGTGACATGTTCCTAAAACATGTCACTTACTGCAATATGGTGTTAAGAACAACTTAGCTATTGTTTTAACAGATAAGAAAATTAATTTTCTTAGCTTATAAAATAACTGTTTATTTTCTTAAGCTGTTATTTTCAGAATGGCAAGTTTATGAAAATAGAAAATAATGACCAGAATTTGCAGCTTTTATCGGATAACAATTTTTCGGGTTTAAGATTTTTATATCAATTTGAATAATGGCTAGAGTTGTAAATCAAAATCATTTTGTGAGTAGAGATAAGTATGGATAGCGAGGTAGAAAATAAGGAAATGTTACTGATTACAATGCTTCTACAACATCGTAGATCACAACAAGAGCAAAGGATTTGCCAAAAGTTCAACTGTCTATTTCTTGTCGGAACGACTTGCTCTAACCTTGCAATTTCTAGTATCAGGAGACTCACAAAAATCTGCGTTATCCCTTTCACATTTCGAGAAAATCTGTCAGCCGGATAATAAATGAGACATGCGCAGCGATTTACAAGGTTTTAACTCCAGAATACATGAAGATCCCAATGACAACCGAGGAGTGAAAGAAATTTCAGACGATTTTGAAGACATAGGGAATATGCCCCATGTAACTGGAGCTATGTATGGTAAGTATATTCAAATGAAGGCTCCAAAGCATAGTGGGTCCCTTGACCACAATTACAAAGGATATTTTAGCATGGTTTTATTAGAAATTTGCAATGCAAAATACCAATTTACCATTGTCGGCGTTGGCCAATATGGTTCAAATAACAATAGTGGATTATTAATTCAATCAAGTATTGATTGTATCTTTACAGAAGGCAAGCTTGGAATACCATCAGACAAGAAACTATATGGGTGCACTTTTGATCCTCTACCACTATATTTAGTTAACAATGAAATTTTTGCATTGAAAATCTGGTTGATGCTTCCATTTCTCAAACAGAAAATGATTTGTATTGCCCGGCTGGATTTGTAGATAGTATCCAAGGTAGTGGGCAGATTAAACATGGTTATTGGTAAAACATTGTTGAAGGATCAAGCTGCTTTAAAAACTTACCTTTGGCAAGAGGATGAGATGCCCTCGTAATCTGGCATTGTGTTTCAGGGTTGAATGATGCACAATATTAGCACACTGCAAAATGCTAGGGAGATAAGTTGTGGAATACTCTCTTGAGTCAGTTGAAAAGGAATTTTTGGGTTTCTGCATCATTGCAGGTGAAATATGTTTAGTGGCCTGATATGTGTAATTTGATTGCCTGCTTTCTTGTTCTATTATCCTTTTCTGTTGCAGATTGGAAGTTTTATACTTGTACAATATATTGTTAATTTTGTATGGTGCTTTGAAAAAAATCTGACAATTCACTTAATTCACATGCAATTATATCCCCAAATATGTTGTCCAAATTCATTTGCTCGATAGACTTTCGCAATGATAAAGCGTTGCTCAATGTTTTTTTTGTTATTTTTGAAACAGAAGGAGTATTCTCAAATTGCGTGGATGGAATCAAGCTTTTTTGCTTTTGTAGAGTGTTTGAAGGTGGAGGCAGCATGTTTTCCGAAGTTATGTAAGAACTATAATTTCCCACATTTTCCTCAACATCCTCGGATATACAGTCTTCATCTGAAGTCATAGCCTTGCCATCATCGCTACCAGTGTTGACATTTGTTTGTGTTTTCATCTACCCATGACGTGAAATAATAGTGCCTCAATAATTTCTCAGCAATGTCAACTTTCCTGTGCCCTGCCACAGATCTTTTTAATCGCTATAATTTATTTCTCTTAAGGAAGTATTTATTCTTGAGCCATGAGAAAGGTTTCTTTGAATCATCTAAAATAAACTAAATTTTTATAAAGAACTTATCTTGCATATCAGATTTATAACAAAAACTTGGTTGATTCAAGAAAAATAACGAGAGGGGTAAACAAGCTATATCAAAATATATTTAAACATATAGAAATATCTGGTGTCGTTGAAATAGGCAATCGTTGAGTTTCCCTTCTTTTGAGGAAAAATGTTTCCTTGTGAAAAACATAAAAATCAACATCACTTTGTTTTAGCATTAAAAACTTTGTGCTTATTTGATCAAAATATGTACAAGTCTTTGTTACTATTAAACTCCCAACTTAAATAACAAAAGATAACCTATAATTCCATCTCACTAATTAAGCTAATTACATTATTAAATTTAATTTTCTAGAAAAATCAAAGGGGAACTTTAATAAATCAACAAGCCTTTGAGAAAAAGAGGATAAATGATGTTCTATACCTGGCTTGGTGCTCATGACATCGGCAAATGATTGCCACGCATTCTGCACAACGAAATTATCGTTGTGTTCGCTGTGTGATTTCATAGATATTTATATATCCCCTTATATTTTCTAACTTATAATAGTTGAACTGATTAATTTAGTTTATTTTATCCAATTAATAAGAGAATAATAAGTGTGGGTATTGGTATTAAAATTCGCAATTTAATTTGTCAATAAGTACGCGGCATCTTTTGATGTTTGTCTATAAGTACGCGGCATCTTTTGATGTTTGTCTATAAGTACGCTGCATCTTTTGATGTTTGTCTATAAGTACGCTGCATCTTTTGATGTTTGTCTATAAGTACGCGGCACCTTTTGATATTCTTCAATAAGTACGCTGCATCTTTTGATGCTTGTCTATAAGTACGCTGCATCTTTTGATGTTTGTCAAAAACTTATATTTTATGCGAAATTTTTTTCCTCAACGGTTAAGACAGATGTTTAAGACAGATGAGAATAAAAGATAAGAAAAATTTTAGTATGTGCACTGAACGGCCTTTTTTTTTATCATGTCCACTGAAGAGCGGTAAAATCGACATTAATTTTACCAGATAAGAATAATGTTTAAGTGTTGGTGGATATATTTTAATTTAGCATGTCCACTGAAGGGCATTAAAAATAAACCTTTGAAAATAACGAATAAGATTAACCGCTAAGTTCTTAACCGTTTGTTGAACGCCAGGCTGAAAAGTTATCTTGAATCAACTTTACTAAAAAAAAACTAGCAAATAATTTTTTTTACACGTATCCCATGCTGATATGTGTTCTCCAACATCCACTTACAATTTCATTAGTTAAAAAATTTGCTATCAATGAGAGTTTGAGACATTTCTTGTGATTCTTGAGGGGGAGATCATTAAGGAGGAGGAGGAGTAGTATATTAACCTCAAAATCTTCTAAAAAGTAGATTATTTTATGAGTCAAAAACTCGTATTTAAGAAAATTATCTTTATGACACAATCATAAAATTAACATATAAAAGAGTCAATTTTAATGGAATTTGATTTATGATTATTCAATGCATTTTAATAGAATTAATATTTTAATATTACCCTAGATATTAATTAATTGACTATTTAATATTAATTAACCTAGATAGTAATTAAATATATTAAATATTAATTTATTTAGAGTCTTAGAATTTTTATAAAAGAAAGAAAAAAAAAAAATAAATAAATATTAAGTCGAACAAAACAAAAACTGAAGCTGCACCTTTAAGTAAGCACCTTTAATATAGAGAAAGAGCCATAAATATGAAAGACAATGCCAGAACAAAAAGAAACTCATTATAGAGTTAACTGCAGCCTAATTTCCTGGCAATCAAACCATCCTTTATACAAAGTAAAAACTACCTATTTTGATCTCTAGAATCACCAACAACCTTTGACACGTTCTCAATGTGATTCGTCGTAACCGGGTGACCGTGTTCTTGGTAAATTATTCCAAAGGTTAATGAATTCATTTACATGAAAATGTTTTTAATTTATCGGAATTTTGTTTATTATTCCTGTTAATTTTCAGGTAATTTGAATCCCCAGCATGGTATTGCTATGGCATTGGTATACTTTTTGCTATAAGGCGTCATTGTTCTATAGGGTTTTTTTCAAATATATAGTTATTTCTCCTAAATAGATTGTTGTTGAATTTATTCAAGTTAAAAAGTAAACATCAAAAAGGGAACAATTTTTATTGTTGTGAAATGTTAAATTTTAATCACATGCTCCATGTTTAATTGATAATTTATTTATATTATGATTAGGTCCGTCTTCTTCATATGCCATCATGTTGCGACTCAAAGTTTTACGATAAACACTGATATTTCTTGAAATGTCTTGCAATAGCAGAAATAACTTTTTTGATTATGACAAAGATTCAACATACCTTTAAGTTCAGTGGATTACGAATTAATAAACTCTTTTTGTTCCCTGTCACTAAGTTTACTTCAACCCAATGCTCTCTGGTTATGAATCAGTTTCATGTTTAAATTTAGGTGGGTCGCCATACCCAAGTCTTTCAGCAAAAGAACTTCCTGAGTACCTCAACAAAGGACACAGAATGGCGCAACCGCAATTTTGTCCAAATGAATTGTAAGTTGAGTTTTCTTTCTGGAACAGTGAACAGCGGATTGCAGATGCAGATGCAGATGATTTACCGAATAAATTTCTAACAACATGACGTGGCTCCACGCCCCTTTTTCTTTTTTTATATCTTCCCAAAGCTTCCGCTTTAAGAAAATAATCATTTTGAAATCCTTTGGTGGCCAATTTAAAAATTTGTCAGGCTCAAAAGAGCTCAAGCCTTGTCCGAAAAATTTCATTCTTTTGTTTTAGTTTTAAAAGAATTTATGCTTTCAATTTACAGAAAGAAAGTTTCTAGGTTTCAGTAGGAAAGCAAGATGACAAGAGAGGCCTTTTTAAATCTTAGCTTGTTTGAATTTTTTGATTTTCAATTCAGGAAAAGGTCATTTGTGATAAGATTTATTTGTCACAAACATCATAAAATATTTCTTCATCATATTCTGGAGGAGAAAGTCTTATCTTATTAATTTTCACTGAACTATGGAATTATATCATTGTTGGTATAAGACTTCTTCAGAATTTCATTTCCTCAAGTCTCCTCCTGCATTCTTTGTTTGTACGAGGAAATTATTTATTATTCTCAGGTCTAGATTTTTTTCTAGATTATTTCTAAATTTATTGAATGTATCGATGTTTAGATATGCATTGATGATGGAATGCTGGAATGAAGCTTATTTGCAACGACCAACTTTTACAATAATTGTGAATCGATTAGCTGCTATCATTGAAGCCCACTGTAATCCTGATGTGAGTTCTTGTATCAGTCATATGAAATTGAATATTCGTCTTTCTAAAAGAAGAGCTTAATTTATGAAGTCTATCATGTTTGTTCAAACTTAATAATTCTCAAAGTAGTTTTTTATTGGATTGTGCCTTCTTGGCAAATTTAGAACTTAAGAAAAATTTGCTGTGTCACATATATATACCCTAATGTGATTTTTAAAAAAATTTATGTTAGAAATTACGCCAGTCATTTAATTTTTTGGCTAATCTATTTAATTATATTTAAAATGTGTTTTGTTGCTAGCTTGGAATTTGGTAGAATACTAAAAATTTTAGTATTTTTTGTATTAAAGATCAGATTTTTTCATTCAACTTGTTAAAACATTCAGATAAAGATAGAAAAACTTCTTTTATTCCTAACTTCTCAAAATCGTTGTTCATTTTGTAAGTGATTCACCTTCTAGAATGTGCTGTTTTACATTGATAAATGTCATATGGACGGAGGTGCTTCTGTTATGATAAAAGATGATTATTTAACACCGAGGGAAACTCAATCTTCTGGTTCTTACAAATTCTCACCACCCCCTTCGTACCTTCAGTCATTTGGAGATCCACGTGTTGATTCTACAAAACAGCACCAGAATGGATTCATCGATTCACGTGAGAATATTACAAAAGAAAACGTCTTTAGACAAAGGCCTAGTGAACGTTATGTTGCAGAAAGAATTAATTCAGAAAATTGTGTTCAATCATTGGATGCTGTAAATCTTGTAAGGTTTTAATTTTTGATTTTTTTAAAGAGCTCATTTTAAAGTAATTAACTTGTAAATTTGCTTTCATCTGAGGAACCCGTTATTTCACTCTCTCTCTCAGGTACCCTGTAAATTCAACTCTACGCATGGAATTTCTTAGCTAATTCATTCCCTCACAGTAAACATGAAAATTTGCTTCCAAACAAGAAATAATTTTGGCGCTTCTAAATTTTTTTAAGAAAGTAAGGTTGATTTATTCAAAGTTATACATGATTTATTTAATGAGTTGTCAAAGTATTTTTTTACAGCTGCTACCCTGGGTATACATAGATTTCCCTTGATGAGGAATTGTTCCGTGATAAAAATTTTCATTCCTGGAGTTTTTTTTTTTCTTTAGCAAAATCTATACTGATTGGACTAACTCTAAATCTGAAATATTAAAAAGATCTGAAAACTTGATATGTTGTTTTTGGATATATTCTTGAATGATGGGTAGTTAGATTAACCGTTTCAGCCCATAACACCTGCAGAGGGTGATTTTTTATCTCCATTTATCTGATGCCCACAGAGTGGGGGATTTAGCCTTCTCTAGTTTTGGGGATATGTCAGTGAAACCATGTGCGAAAACGCATCAAGTATGATTTCAGTGAAAGCAAGGCGTAATTTCTGAACCATGCCAAAAAATCCTTTTGTCAATATTATTTTATCAAGTTATTAAAATTTGAAAAATGGAATTTTTACCGATCAAAAAATTAAAAAATTCAGATGTTGATGAATTATTTGACTTCTTTCTACAAGATAATTTAATGAGTCCCAAAACAAGGACAGTAACGGTAATTTATGTGATGATGAGTCTGGAAATAGTGATGATCAGTAAGTTGATGATTGGGAGTTTGAAGACAAAACGAAACTATTCCTATAAGAATTGAGTCTGGTAAGATTAAATGCGGTGATATAGCTGGTTTTAGCAATGTTGTGCTGGGTGATGTTCTTCATGATAACCTTGATAATAGTATTGATTACAATAATTCTTGGGCGATTTGCTGTGGCAGTGATGCAGTAACGATTGTTCCCCAAACAACGATAACAATGTACTAAAGTTCAATTAGCATGATTTCGAATGCATAACGATCCTACTTGTTTTTTAATTTGTATTCGTGAATAATGTAAGACGGCTTATACCCCTTCGCAGTGCATTAAACGTAAATGAATCACTAGTATTATCCAAGGGATAATATATAGGAACAAGGTGTGTTCGATTTATTTTGTATAAAGATAGGAACTTTATGTCTCAAATGGTATTTCTCTAGATATCAGTGATTTTATCTTTACCTTTAGACCGTTCCTCCAAAGATTTTTTTTTTTGTGATTCTTAATATAAGTTTTAAAAAAAATTTCGTCACTATATGTATATTTTGTCTTTAGCTAAACGGTACAGTTTGTTCGGATGAAAGTGAATGCACCGAGCTATCACCATTGTATGTGAATAATAACAGCAGCACCAATGTGGTTGATGAGAATCCATGTCTTCTTCAAAGGATACCCACCCCAGTAGAGGAACTCAGTAACTTTATTGATAAAGAATATGAAAATTTAGGGCGTGCTTCTTATGCAAATAACTAAAGGATAATTGCTACCTGTGCAGGTGTTTAGTCTGTTACGGAACAGAAACCAACATCTATTTTTAAAATACACTCTTTATGGATTGGGTAGTAACAACTCTATACTGTAAGATAAATATTAAGTGGCTCATGCTTGTAAGTTCTAAAAGAAGTGGTGAATGAGTTAAATGATTTCGTAACTGAGCAATATTTGAGTCAGCAGTTTAGGCGTTAAACCCTACTCTTTTTGGGCTTCTTGAAACATGGTAACTTAGCTTAGTGGAATAATAAGCTTTACCTCCCCACCCCCCCCCCCCCCCTTTTTTTTTAATTGATAAAGGCTATAATCAAAAGAAGAAACGTCGGCTGGAACATTTTTTTCTATTTTTTTTTTTTTTTAATCTCAGTATTTCATTGATATAACTTTACTGAAAAGTTTAAATCAATTGATTCAAAATTTACAAAAATCACGCCTGTGCTGAAAGTTGCTAATAAATGACTTACAAGATTTTTTTCGAAAAAATCATGTTTTATGAAATTAATCTTTTACACAATAATTATAACTCTTGGTGTCTTTGGATAAAACTTTTTCGTATTTTTTAACAACAAAGGTGTTAGTAGCAGTAGCTAAAAATGTCTCGCTTACTTAGCGGTGCACACGTCTCGCTTACATAGAGGTACCACAGCTCGTGTCGCTTATTTAGCGGTGCTCAACTTATTATGCAATAAAGTTTCAATCTTATAGTATATAAATATTAAATTTTTGTTTTCTTATTTTTTATATGTGTATATATATATAAGTATTATTTAGAAAAATATATATTATCCATGAAAATATTTAAATTTTTTAGGATGCACTTTCTCGTAGTTTTCATATTCCAAGAAATAGCGGCAAAGAAACGATAAAATAACTAAAATTTATAGGGGACCTTCGTACAAGAGCAAAATCTTACAGTTAAAGTTTTCAGATTTGTAAGAAAAACCGGGGGTGTTGTTTAGCCGTTTAATAAGAAATTTTTAATAAATTACTATTTTATAGAAACAGTGTAATTTTAACGGTAAGATTGTAAAAAGAAATGTAAAATATAATCCTACGATCATATTTAAAATTTTATCTGGTAGCTTCACGTAAATCGTTCTAAATTTGAAAATTCCATAACTAATTTATGCAAGAATATATATTTTTACACTCTAAATTATTTGGGGTTTAAAAAGGCTCATATGTGTGTATGCAAGACTGTGTAAAGGAGTATTCCAATACATTTGATAATTAAGTAAGTAAGAATTTATATTTATAACGTGGCGGCCAACAAATAGCCTTAAGCCTTATTTTCAGAAGGGCCTACGGGTTTAGGGTTTCAACTCACAGCTCCAATGCCTTATCCGTTCAGCTAGACAAACATCGAGTCCAACGGATTCATATCTGCCTGTTATTACACGAAAAGCCAAATATTTAAATCCATAATTAATAACGTTTTTAACGGTTAAAATTCCTGGTTTCTATAATTACAGTGGGTAAATAAACATCCCAATTTTCTCTTCTCTTTCTAAATTTAGCGGTAATGATATACTACTAGTATAGGCATCGCGAACATGACACTATTGTAACAACACTCCAAAAACCAAATACTGAAATTACAACAACTCTTCAAAAACTCAACCAACTTGAAATATATCGTACATATATGTCCGATATTTTCATAGATATTCATTTTAAGAACAATTTTCAGCGCAATTTTTGTTCGTAAAACTAAAAAATGTAAAAAAAACAGAAACCTCACCCATCGTTTGATGTAGAAATTCTAAAAAACAATTTTTCTAGTGAAAGTAAATCAAAAGTGAATTGGATTAAAGTTTAGAATGGGTGAAATTAAGAATAAATATAAGAATTTGTTAACACTCAAGAAACATGTTGATTAACAAAAAGCTATGTTAATTTTGGTGAAAAATGCTAAAAAAATAAAAGGTCACAGACCAAAAAAGCAAAAACTGGTAACTAATACGTTGAAACATAATGTGAAGAAACATTACCTTGCAAAATTAAAACAGAAATACGATTCTGGTTTAATTAAATTAAATACCGCGTATTATATAATTTATATTAAATAAGTATATTATACATTGGAACAAGCCACCCCTTAACCATCGAGGAACCACAATGTAAATAAGGCTTTACCTTTCCACATGCTTACCCCTGCTATCAATACGTTGTTACATTTCCTCTAAATTCTTAACATTTATTTTGTTGAATTTTTATTGATAGTGAATAAATGCTTACAAGACAAACGTTGGGCCTTTCATAGCGAGAACGAATTCCACACTGGATGTTTTTTGCAATTGGCAGATAAATAATTTCACATCAAGTAAGTTTGGAAGGAAACTATTTCAAGCCCCGAAGTTTTATCTGTACCGATCTTAGATCTCCCATTGTTAAGCATCACTTTTGTTTCTTCCTTGATGAATTTTGGAATAATCCTCCTGTACCAGAAGTAAACAAGAATTTTGTTATACTGTAATTTAAAAACAAAAAAAATCAACAGATTCCGCATCAGAAGAGCTGCTCATTGTCTACTAACATTAGTACAAAAACAAAAGTTATACCAACAAAAAATACTAGTGATAAAGACGAATTGTAAAATGTAGGTAGTGATTAAAACGTATCAATGAATCATATTTTGCTTGATTTCCATATAGAAAAAAACCTAGATTGCACTCTAAAAGATTGGTTTTTGTTTAACTACTGAAACAAAAAGAACTACTTTTTTTAAGAATTTATATTGATGTCTAATGAAAATTTTCTTTTCCATACCTATTCCCGGATAAATTACTAGGTGCAAACCGTGCTGGGAAAATATTAGCAGGATGATAGATATCCCCTCGAGAATAAAATACCTTAATACTTTTCCTAATTCTAGTGACACAAATATTATATCAGGAAATTTGACAGCTGTTATTTCGTATCATCTCCTTCAATTTTATATTTGCCCTGATTTTAATAGAAACTTTATTCCTCGAAAGCATAATTTATGGAGAAGAAATCTTTGAAATATTGACAAAACGTCCTTACTAACTGATTTTAAAGATACTAATTGGAATAACATCGTTAATACAAATAGGTTAAACACTAATGAGTGCTATAGCAAGTTTTTTTTGTAAAAATAAATTTGATATTAGATAAACATGTTCCTCTCAAACGACTAAGCAACAAAAATTTTAAACCATGGATAACTTTAGGTCTTTTAAAATCTTTGAAGCGAAGGAATGAGTTAAATAATCGGTATGTAAGAGCTAAAAATGTAGAAAGTAAGTTGTTGCTATTCGGAAAATTTAAGCAATATAGAAACATGCCTGACAAACTGATTAAAAAGAGTAAACAGAACTACTTGAATAAATATTTCTCTGATAATGTTAAAAACCTTCGCGTAACATGGAAATGAAGTAATAACATACATTTGAAAAACAAAACTGGAGTTGCATTATGGATAAAAATATATCCATAACAGATCCTTCTCAAGTTGCTAATATATTTAATTCTTACTTTTCATCTATTGCAAAATGTCTGCAATCTAAAATTCATTCTCATATTAATTTCTCAAGAATCCAAATTTAAGTAGTATGTTTTTTTCCCCAACAGATAGCACTGAGGTCTTTAATCTCATCTTGAACTTAAAAAATGGCAAAGCTTCTGGCCCAAATAGTATACCAATAGTCATTCTTAAACATCTCAACAGCGAAATCTCTATTATTTTATGTCGTCTATTTAACATATCATTTTCTACTGGAGTTTTCCCAAATATGCTAAAAATATCCTCTGTTATTCCCCTTATTAAAAAAGGGCTCTAAACTAATATGTGAAAATTACAAGCCTATTTCACTGCTTACAAATATCAGTAAGTTACTTGAAAAATTGATGTATGAAAGATTATATAAATTTTTGAATGTTTTTAATTGTCTTTCTGAGCTTCAATTTGGATTTCGATCTAAACA
>JAUZNK010026653.1:0-19178 GCA_035046665.1 Euphysa ruthae
ATATTACGTAAGTAAGTGACGTAACCTTAGAGTGTAAAACCCAGTATTCATGGAGAATTTTAATTTTTTGTCTGAGCTGCTGTGAGCGGCTCCCCGTGATTGAAGCAAAATCGCTGAGCCGCTCAGAGCGGCTCTCGGTGCTGAATGAGTTAACATGCAAAAATTTTTGTTGTTAGTCTTTTCTCGCGATGTTTTTTGACTTCAGTGAATCAAAATATGATGCCCATCTTTATTACGCTGCAAATGGTGCATTTTCTTTGATTATTGGATTTAAACTCTTTATTATCTTTTTTGCCTTTTTGTAGATAGATTGAAAATAACTCTATAGTTTGTAACTATATAGAAAGATTGGGTTAATTTATTACTGTCTGTTGCTATTATAGATAGTTAAAGCGTTGGATATAAACAATCTTACTACGAAATCAATGGCCAAATATTTGCTTTTAAAAGTAAGTGCAAATTTTTGTTTTCAGATTTTTTTTTGCAGTCCTATTGCTGTATGAAATTACTTACAACTAAAGTGACTTCCAAACAAAGAAATTAAAGTGATGAATTCAAAATCTCCAGTTTAAGTTAAAAATACTGACCAAATTCATTTTTGCTGCAGCAATAGGCCTTAAAAGAACATCTCAGATTTGTTGTATGGTTTGATGGTTGGGTGGTATTATAATTTTCTGAGAAAAAAGATTTGTAATAAGTTGTTATTTATTAAATTGAAATGATTGCTTTAATTTAGATTGTTTTACTAGTTCTAGGTTGGCAGTCCTGGGTTGGTCCTGGTTTTTCTGTTCTTTTGAATGAAGTTTATTCTGAAATGAATTAACCAATCAATTTTAATCATTTGAGAGTTGGTGTACAGAACAATTTAAAGCTTCTTCTTTTTTTCCTTTTTTTTTTTTTAGCTTCGTGATTGGCATTGCCATAATGTTTTTATAAGCTAGCTAGTTTATAGATGTGAATTTATGGTCTAAAATATATAACTTTTTCTAAAGTAAATATATAAACTTTTCTAGGCATGCATTAGTATCTATGAAGAAAAACTTTTTGATGCTGAGCTGAGGTAACGTAACTAATTCCTTTTGATTGATTGTATAGTGTTTTGTTGTAAAACTTTAATAACTTTGTTTCATCTGTTTACTTATAAAAGATGCTCAAGCTACTATTCAGATCGAGGGGAAAAAAGTAATTCACGATGGTAATGATCTATTATTACTTAAACTTTAGTTGTTATTAATGAAATGAGAAACAAATTATTTTTGGATTGAACAGCTTCAAGATTAAGATTAAGATTTTAGTATCTCTGATGCATTAAAAAGAAAAAAAAGCAAATGTATAATTTCATTGAAACCTCTTTCGGAATAAGAGGAGTTGCCCTTTTCAAAGATAATCACAATTATATATAAAAATTATTTTGTCAATTTCTGTACAAATCTATGCAAAGAGACTTTAACTTGAGTTCCAAAAACAAGGCTAGCTGTTTTGGAATTTTAATCACTTTTTATGCAAATTCTTTCAGACTTGTGGAGTTGCTGGAAATTGCGCAAGAAAGCCTTGCTCACTTCCATCTGGCTTTGGTATACTGGAAACTTGGTGATAAGGATGCTGTGTACTTTCCAAAATGTTACAGCCATCTAGTCAAGGTACTTTTCTTATATGCTAGGTGTTTATAACAAGATTATCTCAAAATTGTTTTGAGTTAGGCTTTTAAATCCCTGCCTATCTAAAACTGTTGATTTTGTTTTTGTATTTAGACCCCTAAAAACAAAAAAGCCACCTTTGTATGTATTAGTAAAATTATATGTATCAAATAAAAGAATATATATAGAATATAAATATAAAGAAATAGAAAGAATATAAATATATACAAATATATCACATGATTTCTGAAAAGAGCTTATTTGTTTCAATAGCTGCTGCTTCTAAAGTTGTCACTGTTTGCAATCTAAAATTTTATCAATTTTCCTTTAAAAATCCCTTAACCTTTTTTTACATGAAATTAGGAGCAAAAGTAAGTGGGTTGTAAATCTTGACGCATTGCGTTATAACTTGACTAAAAAAATTCCAAATAATAGTAAATTTGGCAGGTGGATGCTAAAATTAATTTTGAGAGAAAAGAAACAAGAAAATTTTTTAAAGAAAATCTAGGACATTTAAAAGAATAGAAAAAGAAAGTAGTACTGCCAACGTATTTGATTTTTTTTTAAGGTGGGGCTAACAAAAATAGTTATTAAACCAATTTATCGTAGAAGGGTCCGCAGATTTGGTTCTGTGTACTTTGAGCTTACAAATTTTAAGAAAAAGCAATGAGAAATTTTTATAAAAATAGATGGTGCCCCTGAATGTAGACATCTAAGACGTTTAAGACGTTTCGTCATCTACTAATTTTAGCCTAATGTTACACTGATCTAGTTACGCTAAAGTTTCGTATTGCAGACAAATTGCTAATTTTGAAAAAAATAATTATTGCATGATGAGTTATCCTGAATTTCAACCCTTGATTTAAAAAAAAACCGAGATTCTTGGCATAAATTGAACTTTAATAAGTATTAGGGTATAACTTTTGAATCTCTCCGTTATTAAGTGATTTTCAAAAATTTTTTAACCTAACACAGTATGTTTCGTTTGATTCAGAAGTGGAAGCATTTTCTAGACAAGAAAGACATAATTGGTGCAATCCTGATGGATTTGTCTAAAGCCTATGACTGTATTCCCCATGATTTGTTAGTAGCTAAATTATCAGCGTACGGTTTCTCTGATAAAAGCCTACGTTTTGTAAAAAGCTACTTTAACTCAAGGAAACAAAGGGTAAAGTTGGGATCTATTTTTAGTAAACGGTTAGATATTATTATTAGTATTCCTCAGGGGTCTATACTTGGACCTCTTTTGTTTAATATTTTTATAAACGATATGTTCTTTTTTGTACTAGATTGTGATATTTGTAACTTTGCAGACGACAATACTATTTATGCTTGTGATATTTCTTTAGAAATGCTCTCTTTCATCTTGACAACTATGCTGCTAGATTAGAGCAATGTTTCTGTTCTATTTCTAAGGCATCTAATCCTGCAAAGTTTAAAATAATGTTTTTAGGAGATTTACCCCAATAGCTTTCATAGCGTTAATAAGAATATTGTAAAAAAAAGGAAGTTCTGTTTCTTAAAATTACGATAGATTATAAACTAAATTTCCCAACTTATTCAAAAGTTGTGTGTACAAGCTAATCAAGCTCAGTTGCTTGATTGGGATTTGTATGCTTTTAAGTGTTATACAAACACGATCTCTTGTACATAGTTATGTTGCATAGTTATTTTTTTATTATCCTTTAATCTGGATGTTTTGTAAGAAAATTGATCCACAGTGATCCACAGGGTACAAAAACGTACAGTCAATCAAAACTTTATATTAAGCTTTGATGAACTACTTATCCTTAAAAACACTATTAGTGTTCATAAATACATCTCCATTTTCTAATGATTGAAACTTACAAGTCTGTTAGTAGATTGAATCCAGAATTAATGCGGGAAAAATTTGAAACAAAGGACTACCTTACTCTTTGAGAAACGGATGCATTTTAAAAGTCCCCAAACTCATCCAAATCTTTCATGACAGAGTCAGTAGAAACTATCCTTTTATGAGATAAACAGAAGAAAAAATAAACAGCAAGAAGTGAAGTAAAAATCAAAAAAGAAAAAAAAACCAAGGAACTGTAAATAAATTCTACGAAAATGTGAGGGTATATTGAAAGGAAATCAAGTCATTGAATGCAACTGAACAAAAGTTCTGGAGGCCGATTAATCTATCTGTAAAGCAAACTTTGTTTTCTTTGTTTAGAGTGCTCAATTAGATCCTTACTACTCCCCAATATTTGTGTACCTTGGAAAGTATCAGAAAAACTTTATCAAAGATAAGAAGTAAGTACAGCTTACCAATACTTTTGTAACTACTGTAAGAACTTAGATGCAATGGGTTTGTCTTTTTTACTACATGGTCTGAATAAATAGCGATATTTGTGTTAATTTGTGTTAATAAGATGAAATGTTCGACTAAAATTTCAATTACAACTAACGTTTCATGAGAGAGAGAGAATTAGAATGCTATATTTAACATAGGGAACCAACAAATTGCTGAGATAATATTTCCAGAAGGACCCTTGGGCGGATCTTGGGAAACGCCCATTTGCACCTACGAAATTCGCTCAACCTGTTCGGTTGAGCGAATTTCGTTCGTTTTCATTTTAAAATTTTGTGCAAATTCACAGGTTCATGAATTTTTCATCTGATGTTGTAGACTATTTTTCAATATTGCATCAAATGTTTGCCCTATTTTTGTTGATTTAACTGTAAATTCATGTTTTTATAGTGTGATAGAAATAGTTGATTTTATCGTTTGTGG
This sequence comes from Euphysa ruthae, assembly GCA_035046665.1. NCBI lineage: Eukaryota > Metazoa > Cnidaria > Hydrozoa > Anthoathecata > Corymorphidae > Euphysa > Euphysa ruthae. The sequence goes on from JAUZNK010026653.1 coordinate 4,393, forward strand.
TTACAAGCTTTTGTTTTTTTCGTAAAATCAATTCAGGAGAAAAATTATTTAAATAACTCTGTAAGAAGTCAAGTGAAAAACTGCATGAAAACTTGCATAGAGGTTTTGGAAGAGTTGATATTTAGATACCTTTCTTTTTTCTTAGCAAAGCTTTAAAGTGCTTTGAAAAAGCTTTCTCGCTAGACCTGACAAATGAAGAAGCTGGAATCCAACTTAGTACATTGTATATGGAGCTGGATCTAGAGGTAACTCGTCATAATGCTTTTGCTTATGCAATAGTCATCATGTTACCTAGTTAAATTTTAAATTTTAAACTTTTAGATTTAGGAAAAACAGATACATTCAGAGTAAGGTCTGATTTTGTCTGATGTTTTTTTTTCTTTTGTTTTTTTTTTTTTTTAAATCGCTAAACCCTCCAAAGTATTGGTAAAATTTAACAACACTTTGTTGCCATTTTTTTGACCTTGAGAGCTGGGCTTATATCTGCTTTAAATTTCATAACTTGTGAACTCAGAAATACTTGAGCTCGTGAAATGTGAAAAAATTTTAAACAGAAACTGATGAATTTACTTTTTATAGCTTGCAATCATATTTCTAAAATCTGAATTTTTACAATAATGTAAAAGAAAGATGATAAATTACTTCTATGTATATTTACAAAGTATTTCTATGAAATTTAAGCTTCTGTTAAATTTGCACAAATTATACAAATTTAACGTTCTCATTTGTTTTGGTTATTGGAGCATTTTATATGCTTCTTTTTCTAGTGAAATTGTCTACATTTAGCATAAGGACTGGGTTACATTTATAGCTTTAGATCACAAGTTAAGTTTTTTAAAGTCTACATACTTTTTATGATGTTTCAAATTCTTTTAATTTTTTTTAAATATCATAGTTGGGTTGGGAAAACCAGAAAATATTCCAGGTAGGTGATTATTTTCGTAATCAGCTTTCCGAACCAAAACTTTTACTTGGTTGAATTCAACAAAAAAATTTTTTTTATAGGATAAAGCTGTAAAAGTGTATGAAATAGTTAAAAAAAGATCTTTACCAGGAAGGTATATATATACCTTTGTTTAATTTATTGTTTGATACTATCTGAAGATAACGACAATTTAAAACTTTTAGACTAATTTAAATATCAGACTTCGTAACTTCGTAACGTTGGTTTCATTTATTATTTGGTGCAGTGTGAAGATTTAGACATCTTGAATTTAAAGTTGCTGAGTGTGCATTATTTGATGGAATTGTTGTCCCAAAAATGGACTGAGCATAAATCTGACTCTTCCAAATTTTCTGAAATATTATAGACTTCAGCTGTTTATGATTATTTTCTACTTGCTTCTGGAAATGAGTTTGATTGTTACTATACTTAATAACTTATTTTCGTTTAATAATTTCTATCATAATTTTATAATTTTGAAATAAACAATATTTTTTATAATCATTTGGGGAATGAGGAATGTTTGGTCCTGTGGTATGGCTGGTTCCATATGCTTAAAATGGATCCTTATGGAGAAAATATTTATTTATATGAAGATGTCAGTTTTAAGTCTGACTGACTTTGAGTGGTATGGACTCACCTCTACACATTCATGATTAACCATATCACACTCTGTATGGGCGAGTACTTAAAGTTGAAGGCAACAGCCGCTTTGAGATTCTTATTTTATTTTTTAGCCAAATTTGGTGAAATTTCACATTCTCATCAATTTTTCAACAATGAAATTTAAAACTTTTTTTTAATTGAAATCTATTTAATTTAGGTCTGTCTGGGCATGGGTGAGAAGTGGATTGGTTTACATAAAACACAAAAATCATGATAAAGCAGTTGTATGGTATAAGTTATTATTATTTTTGTAGTTGCTGAGGTTGGCAAGAAAGACAATGCAATTGTTTTTTTATTAAATATAAAAATATTCCAATCCTCGAAAAATCAAATCAAATTTTCTTCAATAGCAGTCTTATGGTTATTTTAGATTTTCACAAAAACCTTGGATCCTAATTTTTGAAATTTAAAATAAAAACTTTTTTTAACTCAAATACAAACTAATTTATAAATCTATCGATAATGAATTTGTTTGACTGTTGATAATATTTGTGCGCGTATGTATAATATTTGTGCGCGTATGTATAATATTTGTGTGCGTATGTATAATATTTGCGTGCATATGTGTAATATTGTGTAATGAAAAATTTGCAGCATTTTTTCTTGTCGAAATTAGCGAAATGCCCTTTTGGAATTGATGTTCCTTTTTGTTTTTATTTTAAAATAAACTAGATGGTTATTTTTTTTTTGTTTAAATACAGTTAGAACTTTTAGATAAAAAAATTTTTTTTTAAATAATACGCAAGCGATTCACAAAGGTGGTTTTACTAAGATTTAGCAAAATTCAATGATAGCTTTAAACAAAAAATAAAAAAAACCTTAAGGACAAAAACTTTCAAAAAAGGCAAGTTTCAAAATGTGCAAAGCATTTCTTAGATTTTAAAGAAGAGTTTGAATTAAATTTTATTGATACATTAATTTCAGAATAAAATTTATAAGTCAATTTATAAGTCAATACCCTGTTTAACATTTATTTAATAATTATTTGTGTATTTATTTCTGTATTTATTTGTGTATTTATTTGTGTATTTATTTCTGTATTTGTTTGTGTATTTATTTGTGTATTTATTTGTGTATTTATTTGTGTATTTATTTGTATATTTATTTGTATTAAATCTCTGAGCGATCAGTTTTGAGTTGCAAGTTTTTAAGCATGAGGATTAGGTAAATTTTAATTATCGTAGTTAAAGTCTTTTCAAGAGAAATTTTTTTTAATAGTATGCAAAAAACCTTAGATCTGATAATATGAAGATGCTATCATCTTATTTCTTAAATATTAAAAAAAAAAATTAAATTATTCTTAAATATAATTATAAATAGTATTTATAAATATTATGTAAATAATTTTATAAATATTATGTAACATACTGACTTTTGTGAGTAAAACTTTTCCACTAGAACAAGATCAGCTGTTCATTAGTTAAAACCACATGATTGATTGTGGCTATGATAATAAAAGAGTGCTTTAATCATGTATACAGTTTTTTTAATTTATAGCTTCCAACACGCATTGAGAGGAAAGCCAGATGTCAGGTAGATCTCATTTAATTCAATTTCAGATTAATTTTTTTAACGATCCTTACTAGTACTTTAATGCTATTATCTTTTGCTCTGACATCACAATTCCACTTAATTAAAATTCTGTTTGGTGTTCAATAAAAAAGTTAATTGTTAAATATTTTTAATTAACGAGCTGGTCAATATTTTTTAAGGTTTGTAATTTTGTACCATTTATTGGGTGGAGAATTCAATGCCTCTTATCAAACATTTGGATTTTTTCGAAGAATTGGTAAATTACTCCGGTGTGATGAAATGAAATGGCTTTTCCTAATATTCGGGGTATCCAGCTAGATACCAGGCTAAGAATCGGTCAGGCTATTAGAAAAGGCCGAAAACCATCGTTTTGATGTTAGACACCCGCATCTCATTAAAAATAAAACAACACTTTTAGATATTTGCTACTTTTATATATTTGCATTTATTCCTTTATATGTTTATTTACAGTGATTATTGGGAGTGCTTGGCAGAATCTTATTTTAATAAAGGGAGTTATACATCTGCGATGAGAGCATTTACTAAAGCTTTGCAGGTATTCTTTATGACATTACCAGTTTGTATTACCAGATATGATAATACAAAATATGTTAAATATCCATATATTTATTTATATTTATATCCATATGATCCCAACATTATTTATCGAATAGTAAAGTCTGGACGGTCCTATTAATTCTCTCATGTCCAATTGTTTGCTTTTCTGCATTTTAAAAACTTTTTCTCAGAAACCCAGTTTTGTGGAACTTTTCTTTACTTGGTCTCTATGAGTTGGAAATTAGACTTTTAATGAAAATAATTTTTTTGGTATATTTGATTTTACTGAAATTTTCTATTATTTATAAAAAGTTTATATAAGTTTTTCAGCCATATGGCAATATTTGAATGCTGGTAGTCCTACTACCAAAGTCCTCAATATATCCATGCCAGTTTATCCATTTGTCTCATGTTTGTCTTTCTTGTTTTTCTACAATGGAGTAGTACAATGGAGCAGTACAATGGAGTAGTACAATGGAGTAGTACAATGGAGTAGTACATTGGAGTAGTACAATGGAGTAGTTTTTAAGAATTGTTTTATAAAAAAATAAAATTTAGGGGAGGGATTGACAAAGCACTTTTTTCTTCTTTTTTAAAAATCTTATGGGGCTATAGTCGGCGCAAATATAAATTTTGGTTCTAAAAACCGTTTCAAAATTTTCTTTTAACTTTGCATGAAATGAAAGGAAAAAATTTCCTTGGACCAAGAATTTCAAGATTTTTTAAAAAGTGAATGGTAAATAATGGGACCATGGTAAGAAACTGTCGCTTCTGATAATTTTGAAATGCTTGCTATTTTGAAAATTATTATTAAGTGTGGGAACCCACACCTCTAAACTTAAGTTTGGACCAAAAATCTCAAAGAATAATTTTCTAAACTTAACTCTTTGTTGCGGTTAAGTTTGCGGGTCCATTAATCACTAAATGCTTACTTCTAAGGTTGTGCTTATTATATTTTAAACTTTTATGTTAAACTTCGATTTGGGTAAAAAATTATTGTTTTTGTAAATAAGTAATATTATTATTATTATTGTTATAATATTATTATTCACGCGTCAATATCCACACCTTTATACATTTTTTTTCTCATTATTAAAATTTTTTCTGGTTCAAATCAGGAGTAAGATAAGAAAAAGGGATTTTTTGAGAAATGCACAATTCTTAAAGGCATTTTGTTTCTTTAGCTTGATGGTACATCTGTTTACTGTAAATATATGTAAGTCAGTTTTCTTAATTCATGAAATTTTGTTTAAAGCAAAAATTTTAAAAAAAGAATTGAAGAATTATTTTTTGTAATAATAGTTACTGGAAGTTATTTTGTCTCAAAATTTGTTTATCTTTTTCTGAAAATTTTTGCTGATGTTGTATGATCATTGAAGTACTTTCTACAACTTGGCAAAGATTCTTGCTCCCAAGCTAAATTCAATGCGTTCTCTACTTATTAAAATATTTTTATAATCAAATATATATTTGTAAATATACATGTTTATAAATATACATATTTTAAATTTTAATTTGTGACAAAGCATTTGGTATGAGGTCTAGATGTGGTCAAAATATTTATAAATATTTATATTTATATAAATTTTTAGTTAAATTTTATTTTTGCAAAATTTGAGTGGAAGAGATTTGTTTGTTTGTTTAAAAATATTTTGATTCTGAAGGGTAAATTTGTGTGTTGATATGCTAGAAATTTTGCTGCAAATCCTGCAGGATATACTGGTTGTAACATATTTTGATTTGTGAGACTGAAAACTCATATGTCATAAGTTGATAAAAATTCTTTATATTAAGATTAAAGAGGTAAAAGCCTTAAAGACAGACCTTAGAGTCAAAATTTCTGCTGTTAATGCTATCGGGGAATGTAAAACGTGGTTATCAATGTAAAATTTTGAATATAGCTTTTAGCTGAAATTCTTCCAACGTAGTATGTTTGATGAGAAACTATCCTCTCATTGTTAGATTAGATGTTATGTAGTCAAAGAAATGAAATTAATGTGTGAAGTGGCGAATTAAAAAGGTTTTTGCAATTTTTATTATCGAATAGGGAAAAATAAATAATTTAGGGAACTTTAAAAACTATATTAAGGATTTTTCAATTAACCATTTTTTAATAATTACTAAGGAAAAATTTATATTTTTTTATTTAATTTGGTCTGGATTTTATGTGTCGCAAATTCTTTTTTGTTGTAATTGAGTTGTAATTCTAAATTGCAATCATGTAGCTTTCATATTCAAATCAATGCATTTTCATGTATTTTCTTTCCATTTTTGGGTCATTTATTTTTATGGCATAAATTATCATTTGGTAAATCTCATTTTTTGGAAATTATGAAAAGCATTTTATATTTGCTTTTAGGGTCGCAAAAGTAAAACAGATGTTAAGTTTGGATATGGAGGCGATAACTGAGTATAATGAACTTTTACAGGATCACCCGCAGTATGTTCCTGCACTTTTAGGTGTGTTGAAAATTTGTTTATTCAGATTATTCTTCCTCGAAAGTTTTTTTTTTTTTAGGTTTCACAAAGACTTTTTCATATTTTTGCTAAATCCTTTGAATTCTTCATTTCTTCATTTCTCATTTTATTTTGTTCTTTATTAGACAGAGAGGCTTAGCATATTTTTTTTAGCACTCATAGGTGGCTACATCGAAGTACCAGTTATTTACATTGTGTTCAAAATTTTCACCATTTTGATTGATCTTACTGTATTTGATAATATTAATACATTGAATTTTGTCCAGTTTCCCTGTAAATTGTTTTGAATTTTTCTCAATTTCTACTATTATTATCTAGCTCAGCATCTCATCACAATTTGCACAAAAAGTCTAGAATAATATAGATGTGGCATACTGGACTTCTCTATAAGATGAAGTCTTATGGTATCTCTGGTGAAGTTTTGAATGCTATTAAGTCTTTTCTATCAGTCAGAGTAATCAAGGTGGTCACTCTTTGAACTGTTACTCTGTAAATTCTGGTGTCCCTCAAGTTTTTGTTCTGGGAGCTGTTATTTTTCTTATTTCCATTAACTGACCAGCTACATATGCTGGTGATTCTACTTTGAACTCGTTCTTAGCAAGGGTACTTCCATTTAAACAAAAATGAAAGTTTTCCAGATTTTCCCAGATATTTTTTTGATTGTTGATGATTTCCTGGATTTTAAAAAAGTATTGTGGAATGTTGGTGAATATGATATTTTCATCCACTTGACACTGAGGGAAGGATTTATTAAGATAGAAGGATTTATTAAGATAGAAGGATTATTTTGACTACATGCTATGATATAACTTGTATAATCATTGACAACATATAATCATGCTAATTAACACATAATCATTAACAACAAGGTTAACTGAAGGCTAACAGAATGTATGCAAAATATGCACTTGACATATACTCCCAATGTCTGTCTGTGTCTCATTGTAATATAAAAGTCTTTTTTAAAAATACTAACCTTTCGATGAATAACAAAACCATTGAATAAGATTGCTGCCTTAAATTCCTGGGTATATTATTGATGATAACTTTTCTTGGAGATATCACATTAAAACCCTTGAATCTAAACTCGCGTGTGCTATTGGTCTTCTCTACAAATCGAGACCTTATCGTAACCTTCAGTCTCTTAAACTTTTGTATTTCAGTTTTATTCACAGTCACCTTTCTTATGCTAATATTGCATGGGGGTAACTCACAAAACCAAACTATTAAAATTAGAAAACCTTCAAAAGCATGCATGCAAGATCATTACATACAGAGCGACTTGATAACCACTACCTGTAATGGAGGAGTTTAAGATTCTGGGCATTCACAACCTTAATATTCACCAAGTTCTAATATTTATGTTTAAAGTTGATAAAAAACAAGCCCCTCCAAAATTTCAATCACTTTTTTTTGAGTTAGATAACTCAAAGTTAAACTTACGATCCAATCATAGAAAAAATTTTGTTCAACCAAAAAACTCTTATAAGTATGTAGAACATTCTCTTTCCTATAGAGGTCCTAAAATATGGAATTCTTTAATTTGTGAAGTAAAAGGTTTCAAAAGTTTTAATATCTTTAAAAAAAATGTTAAAATCATTTTAATTTACGATGCATTATGAATTAAATTGAATCAGTTTTTTTTTTGTCTTTTTTCTTGCGCAATTATTTATATTTTTGCATTTACTCTTTTTATTTTTACACAGAACCGGTGCAACTTCTAATCTCAAGGGTTCTATGAAAAGATAATTGCCAAAATTTATCTTCTAGGCTTCCCCTCCAATTCCTGCATAACAGTCTCAGCTGATTTTTGATTTTGCTCTGTATACACATTAAGCTTTGAATATTAATGCGTAAATACTTATATTTTATGAAATAATTCAAGTAGTTGTCTATTTATTTTGATTTTATGATACCTTACGCTTATTGGCTTATATTGTAGTATTTTTTTAACAGAGAGCAACATGTATATTTGATATGTAAGGTGATAACGGTAAATGTATAATAATAAGTAATAATAATAATAATATAAATATATCGAATTTATTTCAATTTCTTTAAATAGCATTGTTATTCTGCGGATTTTATATATTTTTGGTTAGGGTGTTATAACGTTTATTTAATTGGGTTAAACTGTTAATTATTTTATCAAACTTATCCCCTCTTTCTTTTTATGTATGGATATAATTACATTTTATTTTTTACTAAAGAAAAAAAAAAACTTTGATTTTTCATTAATCTATAAGCTCTTTTTTAAATAAAATAAACTCACTTTTATCCTACCCCTACAGTGCAGTAAACAACAAAATATGCAACAAAATATGCAAGATTATAAAAATTTGTTTATAACGACTATTAAAAATTTAAAGTATCAAAACTATTAAAATTTTATGAGACAGATAGTTTCCAACTCTCAACTTTTTTCATTGTGATTAAGGTAAGATTTGTTCTACTTTTATAAATTTCCATTTCTTCCGCACCTTATAAAATAGTATGTTTGCCCACAAACCTGAAACTAACCCATAAGGTTATATCTAAACCATTAAGCACCATACTTAACAACTCATTTAGCAGTGGCATATATCCTGATATGTTTAAGGTAGCAAAAGTAATACCTATATTCAAAAAAGGCTTTAAGTTGGAACGCACTAATTATCGCCCGATCTCATTACTATCTAATATTAGCAAAATTTTTGAAAAAATTGTCCATTGCAAGCTATATTGTTTCAACCCGGATTAAAAAATTTGTTTATAACTTCAACAAATGGGTAGTAATTTTAAATCTAAGGAATGGTGATGAATCAAAAACAACAATAAAACAGTAACAAAATTAATAGAGACCAGCGGGCGAGAGCCAAATATTCTATCATGTCAAAATTATTCTGAGAAATATTTCTAAATTTAACTGAATTATTGGTTATGGGTCAGGATACAGTTCGATAGAAAAAATGTTTTATAATGTATTATAATGTATTATATTTTGCAAAAGATTAAGCTTTTTTTTTTTTAATTTTTTTTTTTTAAAGAACGCGGCTAGACAAACAGCCGAAGAAATATGTAATATTTCTTTGAAAAAGATTAATTTTTTTTTTCTTTTCAAGCTACCATAAAAAAATTATAAAACTTTACACTATAAAAAGTACATTAGATAAAACTATAAACACAAGTGATTTTTGTGAATTATCAGCTAGAATATTTGTTTTTTATAAGTGGAATACTGTTAGAATATAATAAATTATGTCAAATTTATTATATAAATGTTTTTTTTTCCTTTTTTTTTTTTATCATTTTTGTATTAATATTTTTCCATTATATAGAGAAAACGATTTGAAACTGACAAACCACTAATCATATAAGTAGTCTATAAGTATTGTAAAATCGCGATCTAGAACTCTTGTAACTTTTTCTCCACACAGCTCAACCCTGGTGCTCTGGGAGAGGAAGGGAGGGATAAAGGGAGGGGATAAGAAGGGTTTTTTTTCCGCATTTTAAAAAAATCATGACTTTTATTCTTTCTTTAGGGAAGACAGACATATAATGCTTTTGAAGCTTCTTTTCATAAACCTTTCCTTCCATTTGTGCTGATTAATAGTAGTGAATTTACTCAATCTATACATATTCTATTGTTTGACCTAACATTCTCAAATACATTTTTTTGGAAAATTTACATTGAATCCATTGAAAAATCTGCTGTTGGATCTCTCTTCCGGGTGCGGCACTTTCTTCAGCACAAGAGTTTATAGTCATATCATAAGGTTACCATTCGACCATGTATTGAATATTGTGGAAATCTTTGAGCTGGAGCCTCTGCTGTATGTCTGTATCTTCTTGACTTTATTCTGAAACGTATACTCAACCTTGTTGGCCTTGATCATTGTTTGAATCTTCAATCACTTTCCTACCACAGAAATATTTTACTATGGAAACTGTTCTGATGCTTTAAAAGAAGTATCGTTTTCACTTAAAGTTTACTTAAGGTCCACAAGGTTTTCATCTGCTACTCATCTTTTAATGGTACAGATCCCTAAATTTCACAAAAACTTTTGTTCATCAAACTTCTTCCCACGTACTGTTTACTTGTGAAAATATCTTCCTTCTAATTGGTTTCCTTAAGATTATGATTTCCAATCCTATAAGTCTAATGTCAACCATTATTTCTCAGTCAGTCTGTGTAACATCTGCTCTCTCCTTATTATGTATGTTTGCTAATTTTTTGATTTTTCTCGTGGATTTCTATTTTTTTCTAATTTAGCGTATGAAATGTGTCAAAATTCAGAAAAATTGTCTCATGTCGGCAATATACTTATTATTGTTATTATTATATTTTCCTTTTTAACCAATAAATATACATTTATAATTTCATTTACAAGACAATCATTGTATAAAAAATTGGTTAATAGGAGGGAGACACTCATAGATCAAGAGCTGACCAAAGGGAGTGATTCTGGTTTTTTTTTCTTTTTTTTTTTTTTTTTTTTTTTGATGACATTTTTCAAATACAATTTTTTTATAAATCTATATATCAAAATTTAAAAATATTTTAAGTTTTTTTTAAGTTTTAAACAAAATAAGGTTGAGTGCCATTGATTCACTGCTCATTTTTTCATCAAGGTTAGAACTTAGGTTTTTAGAAAGTTGATTAGTTGTTATTTGGTCTGATTGACAATCCAGCGGCTTGATGTGCAAAATCTTGTTTTAGTACTTTTTGCTTTGTTCTTTATTACTTTACTGCTCTTTTATTCTGAAATGAATTGAAGAATCATCTACGCAAACCAACAACTAATAACCAGCCTCCGCATTAAATAAGAATTGATTAGCAAATTTATTATGCATGTCTAACTTAACAGAAGGTTTCTGTAATAATTTTCTGGCGTATTTTTAAATTTCTTGTTGCTTTTAAGCTTAAGAGCCTTAACACAAGAAATAGCTTTGAAAATTTCTTAAATCAAAATTTTAAACAAATTTCAAAAATATTTTCTGAACATTTTTAACTTTTCAGATGGAGTGTTCACTTCCACAAAATGTAAAACCTGTATTTAACCTAAATCAAGATTTTTTAAAAATTGAGTCAATTAGTTTTGATTGTTTTTCTTTTCAAAGAGATTTTTCTCAATATTTTAGAAAAGCATCTTTGACCATAGAATGTGATTTTTTTTTCAAGGATTGAGTTTAACCCACCTGCATTTATGTGAAGAGAAGATTGAGGAAATGTTTCATGGGCAGGCTGTCCAACATGCTCAACAAATTGTTAACGCTATTACAATGTATGATTTTATTTTACCTTATTAAAGAAAAAAACGTAAAATTTACTTCTTGCTTCCCAAATTCTCTCCAACTAAAAATTTCCGCATGGTTTTAATTTATTTAAGCATGTAATTTTGTTTTGTTTTTAAGTAACTGTTTTAAAAAGTTGAAATTTCCGCAATTTATAATTGGGGAAATAAATAATAATTTTTTGCTCAGACTAGCTAGCGCATTTTATTAAAAGGTAATTTTTGAGAACGTGATAGGTTAGAAAGAAAACTGGAAAATTGTTTTTGTCCCAAAATTTGTCTCATAAAGTTTTATGAATTTTGTCTTTGCTACTGAATAAATGTTACCGCATTGGAGAGTTTCCAAATTTTGTGTCACTAAAAATTTTGTCCAAAATCTAATAAAATATTCTTTCCTTGTTCTACTGAATAAATTTCAGATTTTTTTTTTTTTATTTTCGAGGTTGAATCGGTGAGATTAATTTATTTTTGATAATGGATCAATGGCATTAATTTCTTAATAAATGTTTTAGAGCACTGGAAATCCGACCTGGTTACAGCTGTTTGTGGAAAACTTTGGGGGACGCATTAACATTGCTGCATGTTGTCAATGAACAGAAGTGCAGGTATATTCTTTTCTTTAACCTTTTTTTTCTTGCACTTACTTTAGGCTTTCAGAGTCGTAATTTTAAAGTTGACTTTTTATTTTGAGTAATGTCAGTGCATAGAAATCAATTATTTTTGTTTTTAAGTAATTTACAGAGTTTAAAATCGCGGTGGTGCATAGTAATAGATAGTACTTTTATATGATGGGTCCAGTCAGGTGTGACACTTCAATCTTTTTTCTTCAATCAGTCGATTTTTTTCTTTTTGAGAAAATTTTTTTGCTCTTCTTTCTGAGAACATATTTATTATTATTATTATTATTTTATTATTATTGTTTCTTAAATTTTTGTCTGCATGAACAAAAAAAATTTTTTTATGGTAACAATGTAAGTGTTTGAGGATTAGCAGATTTTTATTAAGAACACAAACAGTAAAAACACTAAATGATTACATTCATACTTTATGAATTATTGAAATTTACGAAATCATAAAAGTGAATAACTTTTCTCAACTTTCAAAAATGAGCCAAAGTTCTTTGAAAATTTTGCTGGAAACTAATCCTCTCTATTAAAGGGTCTTTTGGTGCTTCAAAATGGCTGGCTTTTTTATGATTTAACTTTCTTGTTTTCTCCTTTACAACCTTAAATTTTTGTGTAAATATATCAAAACCTCCAGTATACAAGTTTAAAATAGCCAAATAATATATTTCTTTTTATCATATATTCATATGATATTTTCAGATTTTTAAAAATTTGGTCTGATTGGTTATAATTTTATTTTGTTTTTGCAATTTAGACCAGGCTTTTGCAGCTTTGCAATGCATGGGTTTAGAGCCATGAAAAAGTAGTATATTTTTTGATCAACACTTAAATGTGTTGTCACTTGAGCAAATTAACATCATCTTAACTTGCATTGTGTAAAGTTGGTCACTTTTTTACCTCACTTTTTAAAAATGTTTATTAAGTAATAGTTAACAAAAAGTGTTTAATACATTATTTATTTTTTATTTATTTTGTAGCAGCCACGATATTAATAACCAAAACACGTCATTGTCAACCGGGTACCATAAGCTTGTTAAAAACCGTATGGCACTAGAATCAGGCCAATGCAATGACTTTTTTTTGTTAAAAAATATTTGAATTTTTCTGTTTAGTTTGTCCATTCCTGGTATTCTGAAAAAATTTACTGGGATTGATTTAAAAGGTGATGCTTATAAGAAAGACATTCTTCTTCTTGCGTCAAGGTATAATTGTTTCTGTATTACTTGTTTAAAATAGCCTTTAGGTGTATATGCTTATATTATTTGGTTGTTTATATTAGAGATCCAGAAGTCAATACTGCTTATTAGGGATGTTTTTCACTTGAAGGAATTTTGACCGATATAGTGGTGATTAGTGAAAATCATCTAGGTTTATTTTATATTCAATCATTGGCTTGTGTACTATTTAATTTTTTCAATTGTAAAGTTTATCTTTTTGATTCCAGTATTTTTATTTTTGGCTTTCTCATTTTCAAATAACTTATTTTATAGCTGCATTCTAACAAATTCAGATTTAGATCTGCAGTGCCAACCTAGCACTGCATCAAGTTTAATAGATTAATATTTCTTAAATGCTACTGAAGCTTGGCAGTGATTTGATGATTTAAATCGTGTGGATCCTGTGGATAATTTTTATCGGTTTTGCGTGTTGCTTAAAATGAGGACCTTCAGGACCATTCAGAATACTTTTGGCTGATTAATTTACTGAAAATTACTGTTGATCTCAATACGCTTAAGTGGCGGAGAATCTCTGATAGAATATGTAATGCTAAATTTCATGCATATTTGAATAAATACAGATAATAATAATAATATATATATATATATATACATAATAATAATAATACTCACAAAGGTGAGTTTTCTGCATATTTGAGGAATATTGTACATGTATGGATAAATAAAACATTAACACAAATCGATAATAAGACCTATTCCAAAAATGAATTGTGATGTTATTAAAAATAAGCAGTGTTTGTAATTAAGCATGGCAGAGGTTTTCTATTTGGTATTAACAAATAGCTTGGTATGAAGGGTAACTTGGTATGAAGGGTAACTTGGTATGAAGGGTAACTTGGTATGAAGGGTAACTTGGTATGCTTGGTAACCAATGTTTTATGTTTTTGATAAAAATAATCACAATTACAAATTAAAAATGAAATTAACAATTTGAAATCTGTTTTTAAAAGTCAAATGTAATTTTTCTTTCATTGGTTGGGCTTTTGATACCAATTTTAAAGGATGAGTGATTTTTGATGTCATTGTACTTTTTGTAATAATTGAAAACCATCTGTCTTATGAGGAAAATATTTGATTCTGATATTACAACCGATTATTTTTTGTTATGTTGTCTTTACAAAATCTGCTCGATCCTCAAAAATGAATTATCCAAAAATTCTTGGAATTTTTTCTAATACTTTGTAGGTGTCATGGTGTTGCATTGAGTTTACATGAGCATGTGGCAAGTTACTGGCATGACACTGCTATATCTACGTACCGTTACGGTTTAGTATGTTACCTTGTTATTGAATGCTGTTTCTATTTTAAAAATCTTGCTTCTATTTTTTCAACCTAGGTTAACTTCTAATTTCCAGCTCCTTACCAAGGATAGCGATAGAAAAATAAGTTTTTTCATAAGTTTTTTTCTTACCAAGGATAGCGATAGATAGATATGTTTTTTCATAAGTTTTTTTCTTACCAAGGATAGCGA
>JAUZNK010026653.1:19278-30274 GCA_035046665.1 Euphysa ruthae
AGGATAGCGATAGATAGATAAGTTTTTTCATAAGTTTTTTTCTTACCAAGGATAGCGATAGATAGATAAGTTTTTTCATAAGTTTTTTTCTTACCAAGGATAGCGATAGATAGATAAGTTTTTTCTTAAGTTTTTTTCTTTGTACTCTTCTTTTATGATCGAAAAATTTGTATGGTTATTTGATAAAGCTATTATAACAAATTCACATATAACATACTGCATAATCCAGTTAATGATTATTATAACACATGTTCCTTGCAGCTAATAGTTTTTTCCTCTATTTGTATTCAAGTTTACTGAAAACGTTTTGAAAAGGTTTTATTTTGTATAAGTTTTCTCGATGCTATCTTTTATATAAAATTTTTATGAGGGTGTTGGTTTTTATTTGGATGGGTCATCGCTTACGCATATAACAAAATCCTTTTGACTAGGTCAGGTTGACAAAGTCAATGACATATGTCATTGATTTTTTCAAAGTCATATGTCATTGACAAAGTCAATGACATATGACTTTGAAAAAACGTAGTGAGTGTCTCGCTATTTACTGCACTACTAAAGCGAAAAAGGCAGGAATAGGTGGCAAAATGGCCCACTTGATGGTTACTGTTGCATAGAATAAAGGTGTTATTTGTTGTGAGCGGTATGAAGGCAACTTAACTGGAGAGTTTTTTGCAAACTTACATCAAAAGTTTCTTGATATGTGTGCGGCAAGTGCTAATCCAAAGGAAAATTGTTTTTTTGAGATAGAGATCCATGTCAGAATTCTGCTATGGCTCGCAATGGAAGATGTTGGAGCACAATTATTTTCAGTTCCTGCATGATATTAATTCTAATTTGATGAAACACTCTTCATCTCTGTTTCACCATGGTCTGTTTGATTGTTTCTTGTGTAATATGATATTTTTGATTTACTTGTTGCAAAGATAGGAAGGAATATTTGAATCTATACAGAGTTCTAATACAAAATGATTTTTTAGAGTAGGCAAGTGTACAATTTGTTCTTCAAATAACAAGAGCAATTCTTTCCAGGACTCCATCCAAAATCATTAAAAAATATAACTTCTGCAATATCTGCACCTACCAAGCATATTTTTCATTTGCTGGGTTGCTAAATGCTTTAAACAGTTTTTGCAAAGCACTTAAAAGGAATGTTTTACTACAGTTTGTAGGTCCAATTAGCATAAGGTTGTAGATTTTTCCCCTTCCTTGTGTTAGAAGATCATCGAAAGTTGAGAAAATCACTTTGCGATATTATTGTCGTTAAGTATTTCTGTTGCACATTCAAGCCATTGACCATTACAATTCTGTATGCATTAACTTTCATATGTTTTATTGAAAAGTTCCTTCCTGTTCAATTTCGATCTTTCTATTTGAGATTTAGTTGATTTTAATCTCCAGTTGTTGTAAAATAGTTCTGAGAACGACTTTCTTAATCTCTGTAAAATGTAGTTGGCAAGATCTAATTTGCCTTCTTTTTGTTCATTTGCAAACAGGTGAGTTTCAGGTTTGATATTGTTTTCAAATATAAGATCTGATATGACTAAATCCCGTTGCCACTTAACTTTACTGCATTGTTTGACACTCTCCTCGTTCTTCCTTTTTCCGCCACATTTCTTCCGATAGCCAACAAAACATGCCCTTGTTATTGGGGGACCAATTTCTGTAAGGTTAGGGTGACTAACACTACTGAAATTGATTTTATCTTTTTTAGCAGCATATTTAAAAGCTGTGTAATGTTATTATGTGTGTTAGAAATATTCATGCAGGAGTGCATTGACCTATCTTTTTGCACCTGTTAGTTTCACAGCCATATGATAGTGGAAGCCACCATGCGCTTTGTGTGTTTCTAAAGCGTAAACCCAATGCTCAACTTGAACTTTACTACTCCCGGCATTGAACACTTTAGCTACATCTGATCCAAAACTCTTTATACTTGATGAAGACATGCCTTTAGAGAATTAAACTAAATTATATGACTGTTAATTTTTAATATGTGTTCTATTAGAATATAGTCTGGTGAACATGAGATCATCTCAAATCTCTGTTAATTTTCTTTTTGCAAAATTCGAACAGTCCGGAGCATAAATTATGAGACAAACTGGACAAACGAGAATCATTTAAAAATTCCTCTCCCTCTAATATTCAGCATTGTAGATACGTAAACAACATTGAATATGGGGGAGGGGTATTGGTATGACGATTCTCTTTCAAAATATAGTTTGTTTCAAACTAAATTGCTCCATATTGTATGTTCCAAAACTTGTCAAAATTTATCCAAAACAGTAATTTTAAGTTTGTCTCTATTTATTATTTCGGATTTGAAAAAATATATTTCTGAGTTTGATATCTTTCTCCTTACATATAAACAGTAAATTAAATTACATAGTGTGTTTCACAAACTAAAAATGAATACCAGCAATTTCTGTGAAAATCTTTGTAGAATGATTTTAATGATTGGTAAATAAACACATATGAAGTACAAAACTCAATTTATTTTTGCTCCTAAAATTTTTAATTCTTTCATAACTTATATAATAAGGATCTTCTAATGCAATATTTACATCCTGTAATGCAATATTTACTTTTAATGCATTAGAAAATTTTTCTTTTTTATTTTGTTATACAGGCTAATTGATAACAACCTTTGAAATATGTTCTTTTAAAAAAAATTGTTGAAAAACAGGGTTTGAGTTGTTATCTTTATGCTTAATATGAAACTTATTGCTCATCTCGCACTTGTGTGCAATTGTTTCCTCCTTCTATTGTGCCTACATGATATCAGATTTGTTTACAAAATTTATATTTTTTTTTGATATGTCAGTGGAGTTGTGAAGTTGTGTTTTTATTCTAATTTAAGTTATTCAATTCGTGTTTAAAATGTTCAAACAATTGAAGTCAATTTATTTAATTGATATTTTTAGTATGTCAGTGGAGATGAAGGGAATGCTATTATTAAGAAAAGTCTAGAGGTAAGACAGATTTGCCATGTTTTATCTAATAATAAGTAACACAATGGGGCCGTTAGAACTGGTTTTATTAAGAAAATAAATATATTATTAAAAAAAAAAACTTTAAATAGATATTTTAACCACTTTGAATAAAATACAATTTTTTATTCGAATATTAATTTGCCGGTTGGTTTTCATAGTTTCTTTATTAACTGTATTCATGTAGACGTAATTATTGAGAATTTCTAATACTTATCCACAAATTGTGCATGAGGTAGGGAGGTCCACAAATTGTGCATGAGGTAGGGAGATCCACAAATTGTACATGAGGCCAAAACTTAGCTGTTACTATTTTTTCTTAGCCTTCTCAACTTCATTAGAATTTACTTAATGACAACATGGTGAGAAGATTAAATGCAAAATCATACATTTGTTGTTATTTTAAATTTCGCCATGAAAAGCTGACGCAATCTAAAAAACAATTAGCTTTTTTATAACATTTGAAAAAAAATAAAAATATTTCCTGTGTTTTGTTTTTTTTTTTCCTTTTTATTTATTTTTTTTTCCAATTATGATTTTTTAAATAATTGTATGAAATGATAAAAAAAGTTTTTTTTTAATTCTGTTATTGCTTCTTGCAGTCTTCGCTCACTATTTCATTCATATACAATAATCACATGGTGTCATTTTAATTTCATGGCCTTTTTCAGTTCGTAAGGAGGAGTGTTGCTTTGGAACCAAATAATCATTTGTTGTGGAATTCTCTTGGTGTCATGGCCGGCTCGTCTGGAAACATGAAGGTGTGCGGCCATTACATTGAAGGTACGTTGTTTTAAATGAATTTTGCTACTAGAGTATCTTCGGTGAAGATTTAGATGTTATGTTTTTGAGCTGAAATTTAAAAAGAATTTTCAAACAAAATTCTCTAATTAAAGCTATATATAAGTTATAAAGCGTTTAATTTTTGTTTGAGGTTGTCTTCTTTTTTATGTTTAGTGAAATATTCTTTCTAGTTTTCAGTTAATTTTTTTATCTTCCTTTGAAATTTTGTCATAAATAATAATTAAATTTTTTCAGAAAATTTAATAATCCCAATAAAGAAAAATGTCTGTTTTTTCATCAAAACAATACAAGACAAAAAGTACTTAAATAAACGTTATGTATTTTGTCTTTTAGTAGGCTCTAATTTTGCTTGAATACTTTTTTTTTCTTTTTTTTTTTTGACCAATTTTTCTGTATCAAGGTAGAGAAAACAAGAAGAAGGTTACTTTTTTTGACCCATTTTGAATCTGATATTAGGAACAAACAAAAATTTTTAATCTGAAATGATTTTGCAAATTTTCTCAAAACCTGTCCATTTTTGTCAGTTTTTTATTTTTGAATTCAGAACTTAGAAACTCCTCTTCATTGAAATAAGAAATAATAAAGATAAAGCGCTTTTTTTGATTATGAGTTGAAAAATTATGGAGATTTTTTGCACACTAAAAATAAATTCTCCCATTAGGAATAAGATTGTAAATTTTCAACCTAAAAAATGTTATTTTAAAATTTTTTAAACTTTTACTAACTGTTGTATTATTTAAAAAATGAGAAAAAATTATTTCTAAATATAGAAGTAGTTGACTAGTAATTTTGATTTTTCAAAGCCCTAAGATACCCCTGAGATAATTCATTTTAAAACCTTGATAACCCTGTAACAATTTTTATTTGAAAGGCTCAAAAGCACTAACCTTTAAATTGTTTTCTGAAATTTACGAGAAAAAAATCGGACTTTTCAAGTCTTTGTTTCTTGATAATTCTTTTAGATGCTCATGATCCTGCTCTTAGTCAACATGCTTTTATAAAGGCTTTGCAACTTAATGGACAGGTATAATTAATTTTAACTTACTATATGTTAACTAGGTTGTTTCATTTTGAGTATTACGTTTAGGAATTATCCAAAGAAGCTTTCTGAAATACGAGCAATTAGTATTATTATTATTATTAACAATTTTTATTAGTTAATTATTTAATAAATAATTTAATAAACCAAAATTTAATGTAAATTTATTTGTAAACGGTTTACGGTTTTTGGTCCATTGTCATCAGAGTTCTATGAAATAATGTTAAAAGGGAAGAGCACTACAAGTTTCATATCTTTAAAAAGCATCTTTTCCACTTGAAAGAAAAGATCATTTACTTTAGAGCAGAGGTCAGGCAATATTTAAAATAATAAAAGAAAATTTACTGAGGGAATTTGAGATATGGAAATAGTGGTTTGGTGAAAATCTTACATGTTACTTTCTAAATTTAACCAGGTTAAGATATGAAAATCGTATTTTTAAAATTTTATTGTGGTGAAATTTGTTGAACTTTTTAATAATGAAGAGTAATGCTTGTAGAAAATAGTAAACTTATTTGAAGCATGATTAACTGGCTAAACAAGCTCAACAACTTTGTATATTTGACTGTTATCTTACTATTGTGTGCAATTATTTAAAAAAAATGGTTATATCAAAAGCAATGGAAGCAATTAAATTTGTTATTTTTCTTTTAGGATGGTAGAGTATGGGCTAATCTTGGAGCATTATATTTAAAACATGACAAAATAAAGGTAAATTACTTTGAAGTTAATGTTGTCTTAACAATCCTAATTAATCCAAATTTTCAGTACATCCTTAGTGGAAAAGGGTCCAAGATCATGTCAAATTGGGCCTAAAAATGAAATGTTTACCTTTTACAAGAGAATCATTATTTTCTTTTTCTTTTTTTCTTTTTTTTTTTTTACATTTTGTGGATTTATAGGATTTTGCTTTTGGCAGACATAATTTTTTAAAATTTATGACTTCAGTTAAGGCTATCAAACTAATGCAAATCATTATCTTGTTAACTTATTTAAGATTTAGTTTGTTATTATGCTTTGCTTGTGTAAATACTTGAAGAAAATTTACACATCTGCTTGATGGAATTTTACTGAAAACTTCACCATGCTTGATAAAATAAAGGTTTAAATTTTATGATAATGTTTCAGCCTTATTCCTTAGGCTTTGTTCACATCACCTTGATACAATTTTGGCGTGAAAAAGATGTTACATCTATTTATACTCTATCAACTTTTTTTTTATTTTGATAAATGTTTTTGTTTTTTCAATTTTTGACTTGTTAGTTTACAACTTCATGACAGTAATGCTAAAATGAAGTTTTGCAGTCTTCAATACCTTCTTTAAACAACTAAGATTATATAAGGGGTGTTGTTATAAAATCATTTTTCAGGCTGCTCATGAAGCTTTTAAGAAGGCTCAAGCATGTGATCCAAGTCTTCCACAAGCATGGATTGGGCAAGTAAGTTATATTCCAAAATAACTTTTTAGTGGTGTTTTATCTTTATCGTTCTTTGATATGGTGAGTTTTTTAGCTGCCAACATTTAATGTTACCACCTTCTTACTTGATAACATAAAAACCATTAATTTTATAAATAGTTGCTATGGGTACGTTTGCTCATGATAAACTTTATCGTGGCTAAATTTCTTATGTTTAAAACCACTTAAATATTGATGAGGAGAAAAAAAAATTTTTTGATTTTGTCAATAAATAAATGGTGTTTTAGTGTTTTCTGAAAACTAAATAAGCAGCAAGTAACTTTTTAGGTCTGAAAGTTGCAGAATTTTTTAGGTCTGCAGAATTAAAGCATGAGAATTTTTCAAATTTTTTTGAAGCGTTGAAATAAAAAAAAAGGCGATTTTGAGCCAATACCGCATTTTTAGATTTTTTTTCTTTCAGATTTTTTTTTTTTTTTGATCTTTTCTTTCCTTATATTTTGAATCAGGCTAAAAAATAGTTTCTTTATTTAAGAGAACTTTATTTCAAAAGGAAATTTTTGCATTTTTCATAAGTAAGTAAGAGGTTGTTAATTTTTCTAACTTTGCCACAATTTTATTTATTTATTTTCCGACATTCTTTTGAAATCTCCCACTACATCTTGTTTGAGATTTTTCCTTCTACGTGATCTGGCAGATTTTCATTTCAATCTCATAAAATAATTATTTTATAGGCTTGTATTGCTGAGGTTATTGCAGATGATGATGCGATGGATTTGTTCAGGCATTCCACTGAGCTCAAATTTCACGTAAGAATTGTCACACGATTTTTGATTTTTCTTTCAAGCCAAATTTATCTTTATTTATCCTTTTAAGAAATATCAGTTTCTTATAAATAAATATATATATAAATTATATTATTATGTAAATATATAAATTGTAGTTAATTAAGAAATAAAATTGATTGATTTCCACTTGTTGGCAAACTAATGAGCAATAATTGCATTAAGAAGTAGGTAGAGTATACCACCTGGTCATATAACCCTATATTAGTGCAGTGCTTCCTGCGTTGTCATATCTATCTTGTCTCTGTTGATGGTATGAAGGGTTGTTTGGAGGGGAGTTTCCTGTTTGCTACATTACCGACTGATACAAAGGAGCAACTTAGAGAGCATTGCAGTTGTAGTGCCAAGTTGCATTTAAAGGGTTCTGTGACTCCAAGGCCTCAACACTGTTTTTGCAAAAGGTTCATAACTTGCAGGCAAAATAAAATCTTAATCATTCCAAAAGTTCATCAGAATTTATTGTACCTGGTTACCTACCTGTTAATTGCAAAGACTCTTCTTCTCATATTCGTAGCCTGTGGCATTTTTGTCTGTGACAATCTCCTGTAGCTAGAAAATCTCTCTTGAAAACCCTTGAATTATAAGTTTGTTTATATTTATCTCTTTTACAGTTGTTTAGTTATCTTTTCTTCTTTACACTCATTCAACAGTTGTGTAGTATAATCAACTCCCATTCTGAAAATACTGACAAGACTCTCATAATTCACCCATCTACTAATATCTTTATTTTTTAGGAAGTCTACCACACTGACTGGTTATCTGGTTCTCTAGAACTACTAGCTTTTCTGGTATAAACACCTTTAACTTCGCCATATCTCATTCAATAACTCATAGATAAGGTCACAGATGGGTGGGTGCATCACCTTAAACGGGAAAAGTTGGTTATGTTATTTTATGGAAATGGACGGCAAACAGGCTGGGGAGGTGGCATTCAGTCACACTGACCATTCTTCTGAGAGTACCTGAACTGGAATCTTCTAAATTTTAGGTATTTCCTAAGGAGACTGAAATTTGAGGAGAGCTTATATTGCTTATTACTTCGGAAGTAATAGTCCAAATTACTCCAAATTTTGTAAACATGTTGTGGATAAATAAAATTTCCCATTTTTGAAAAAAATGAATTAAACCATAATCTTTTATGACCATGAAACTCGATTTCCGAGGGTAAAAATAATCGATTTTGGTAAAACTATATTTCAAAAATATAAATTCTTGGTATATATTTTTTAATAATATAAAATTACATGTTATGTAAACCAAATAAATAATTATATTTTGTCTAAATATTGTACTTTTGTTGATATCCACATACCACATCAGGAGATAAATTAAACTACATCCGATTGTTTTCATTACTTTCACAACTATGTTCTAAATGTTCGATTTCGAAATAAAGGTGGTCATCAATGGCCACACTTTGAACTATTACTATAGATTCTGGTGTCGTTAAGGCTTTAAGGCTTTGTTCTGTGTTCTATTTTTTATTCCAATTTACATTAATGATCTGTCTCATATCATTCTTTGTAAGCTTGCTTTATATGCGGACAACAGTATGTCATACTCATCTTTAGGAAAGACAGACAATGCTTTTGATAAGGCTAAAATGCTGCTTTGGAAGATGATCTTTGCTCTGTTGTTTGAATGGGGTGAGGAATGGTTTGTGTCATTCAATGCTTCAAAAGTAAAGCTTCTTCCCATAAACGCTTTAGAACAACTTTCCTTCGACGTGCTGATGAACGGTAGTGAACTCACTCAGTCTATGCAGATTTGATTGTTAGGCTTAACGTTCACAAGTTACTTCTCCATTGCAAAATCTTCTGCTATGAAGATTGGATCTTTATTCCAGGTCTGTTACTTTGTAATGCGTGAGAGTATACTTTATGTCAATAAGGCTACCATTTTACCATGTATTGAATATTACTGTTATTTTTGGGCAGAAGCCTCTTCTGTGTGTCTTCATTTTCTTGACTAAATTCAAAAACCTATACTCAACCTTGTCAGTACTGATCTATGTTTGAATCTTTAAGCACTTTCCCATCACAGTAATGGCTTTATTTCCACTTTTCTTCTATAAATATTTCTATGGTGACTGTTCTAATGGTTTGAAAGAAGTAAAACTTTCACTTAAGACTTTCTCAAGGACCACAAAGCTTTCATCTGTTGCTTTTCCTTGAAACATTTATTCATCAAGCTTCTGTTCTGCTCGGTTGTAAAACTCTGTCTTCTGATTGTTTTCCTTTGGATTATGGTCTCTAATCCTTTAGTCTAACGTCAACTAATATCTTTATTAGTCTTTGGAAGATCTGTTTTATTCTTATCTCTTCTTTTAGTTCCCTGCTTTTAAGTTTGCAGGAAGCAACTTATTTAAAAAAAGATTGTATGCAATCCATTAACCAAGAGACAAGCAGAATGAATTGATCACTCACAAATCATTAGTTGTTTGCCTATAGTGAATATTGAGCAAAGTTTCTTTTCGCAAACCTCTAAACTATCCAAAGTAAATATATCGGGAAATTTATATTGCAATTTTTATAATTTACTCAAATTTTGGATTATGAGGATTTGGAGACTACGTGAAACTAAGCCATATAGGAAATTGTGATGATCATAAGAATGAATTTGAGTTTGGTAGTGAATATTGATATTATGTTTAGTCATAAAAATATATACAGTTGAGATTTAATGGTTTGCTTCTTCTTTTTTTTTTGTTTTAAACAGGGTGAAGCAAGCACAGCTTATGGCCAATGGGTGTTTAAGCTACTACAAACCATAAAAGATGAATCTATTATAAAAAGCACTCAGCCGAAACCGGATATGTCTCATTTACCTTTGAACATCAGAAAAGTCGTATCGAATGCTTCTGTTGCTTTACAAAAATATACAGGTATTCGTTATTATAAAAAAAAAGGTGATTAGTCTTTAGTGCCCCTTTGAACCGACCTTCTTTTTTAACAGGCCAAGATGAGTTTATAAAAGGTTCAGTGATGTACAAATAGATTTTTTTCATTATTATTTAGTATTTATGGTAGTATTAGCATTTTTTTGTGTAATTTTTAGAGACAGTCAGTAATGATGCTTGGGCCTACAATACACTTGGTTTGCTGCTTGAACATGAGGCATTGCACAATCAAGCGGAATTGGCTTTTTCTAAGTAAGTTTTTATTTTTAGAGGCTATTTTCATATTGAATGCTCTTCAAAGTGAAAACCACTATTATAGAAAGCCTAGTGAACAATAAATCTCCAGGTTTTGATGACATTTGCAGTATGTGCCTCATCATAGCACCTTTTACACAAATTGCAAATCTCTCTTTTGATACTAATAATTTTCCAGGTGAATGCAAAGTGGCAAAAATAATTCCATTATATAAAAAAAGTAGTAAAAGCGACTCAAAAAAACTACATGCATTTTAGAAAATTTTAGAAAAGGTTATTGAAACGCAAACTAGGGATTTTATGGACAGAGAAATTATTATTTATGAGTTTAATATGGATTTAGGGAAAGATTTTTGACTGATAAAATCTTCACAACAAAATTTCTATGTGCTTTGACAAAGGCCAGCATGCTTGCATGATTTTAATTGACCTTCCAAAGGCATTTGATACAATTATTATTATTATTAATATTGCTAAAAAAATTTAGAAAATTACATGTGGTGCTCGACAGAGTTCTATTCTTGGTTCACTCTTGTTTCTTTATATAAGCGATATGCGACAGTCAATAAGCTATGAATTACTTCTCTATGCAGGTAACTCTTGGCTTGTTTTTCAACACAGGGATGTTAAACACATTGAATTTATTCTAAATAAGAACTTTTCAAGTCTTTGTGAATGGTTTGTGGACAATAGCATACATAATAATATAATCAGCGTACATATGTATGGCACAGAATTTTTTAAATAAAATT
>JAUZNK010026654.1:0-19593 GCA_035046665.1 Euphysa ruthae
ATATATTTTATACTATCAAAAGCATGCAATCTATGCAGCCCAAAAATTACACTTTAAATAAGCAAAGAAATAAGATTCGCCAATTTAATTGATTTACCTGCAAGACCCAAAGGGACACTTAAAAATTACGTGCAAAATATCATGGGATAGAAAAATATTTCATTCAATGCCTGAGCACATTAGAGAGGCAGGAATTTTCTAGCTAGTTGAACTACAAATAAGAAAGTAAAATATCGAAAAAGAATTGTACGAATAGCGCAGTTCGATTTGAGCATGATATTTTGAGCCAAATCCAATGATATAAATGTACACTTTATATAAATGGAAACCGCATAGATAATTTGTTTCTTTTTTTAACATTAAAAAATACTCTTTGTTTACAAAAACAATCTGTTTACAAAGTTAAAAAAAATTTTTTTTAAACTTAAACATCGAGAAAAAATCCCTGAAAAAAGTGCTCTTTATACCAGCACAAAACCATGCCAAATGGTTAACGAATTATTGAAACCCCGTGATTTTAGAAGAGTAGAGGGGCAACCAAAAATAGCAAGCACTATATAATCCTGTTCAACTAACAAATGCTACATAAGAAAAAAGCGGTATTGTTATATCAAGTAGAAACATAAAACTTTAACATATACATAAATAGTATAAAATATAGTTTTGCTAGCCTTAATGTACAGTAATAATCTTTTTTAGTTTACGTTTTGCTAAAATAAAGTGCTTGACTAATTTATATAAAATAATGACAACATAATATTCTGCGTATTATAATGATCTTATCTCTCACTAAATAAACAATCAATCAAATAAATGCAATTCAACTGTCTTAAGGGAAGAATCGAACAAGGTGATTGTAGCTCAGAGTTTAGAGCACTGGTTTTCAAACCAGAGGTCAGGTGGTGGTTGTAGTTCAGTGTTTAGTTTTCAAACCAGAGGTCGACGGTTCGATTCCTCTCAGAGACAATCGAATTGATTTGAATTTATTTATCTGATAGTTTACTTAACGAGAGATAAGTTCATTATAACACCATAATTAAATACAACAATATTAAAACAAAATTTTTTCAAATCATGGTAATAAAAAACGCTACTGGAACTTCTCAAATGATACAAACATTTACATTGATTCCAAGATAATTTTATACATAATTTTTAGATGCTTAACATTTTCTTTTTATGAACATTGCTGTATGTTTAATAACATCTCTCCCTTTCGATAAAATATTTACAAGCAAAAGTTGAGAAAATGCATAAAGTTTAAGGTCTTCATTTTAAAATATGCTGGTCCAGGTATTTCATTTACCATGTAAGCCTTGAAAAAATATATCACGAGATATCCCCCACCATCGAAAATATACCGACTCTTTGCCTTTACTGCCAATATAATAACAGAATTTTGGTACAAAATATAATACCCAACCAGCCTCAAAATCGAAAAGAGAGTTCTCCCCTCTCTGGTATAACACATGACTTTTAACAAAATATCAAAGTTGTAACTGACTTTTTATTAACTTAGCCTGCAGACAGAATGACGACCAGCATCAAACCGTATAAAAGAAATTCCTCCAGTTATTTCAAAGAGAACCAGCTCATTACAAACCGGATATTTTACGGAATCTATCATTGCAGCTACCGGAATACTAATAAGAAAAAGGCCTTAAGTAGAACATTGGCTTGAAATGGAAATAATTATTCAAAAGGCTGATCGAAAAAGTTCATAAAATATATAATATTAACAAATTTATATCGTTATATCTGGTTGTAAAAGTTTATACGTAATATATAAAAAGATATTCTAGATCTGGGAAAATAAAGACAACCAAGCATAGATGCTAAGTTGTAAAACATTTCAATTTATAATAAGTCATAAGTCGCTGTAAGTTTATTTCTTTAAAGTATACTTACTGAGAATTCAAATAAAAGACTCTTCTCATGTAAATCCTTATATGTAAAAATTAATTATTCCTGGAAGTACTTCCTATAAAATTAGTAATTCCTAATATGAAATACGAACAGTTTAAAATTAAAATGCACCACCGCTAAATTAAAACCTCCCTTGTATCCAACTTCGGAAACATTAGTTATTATTTATCGCAAATCCAAAAATAATCACAATCCGTTTGCTAATTTATTTTTAAAATTTCCAGAATACTATATATAAATAAGGCATTTCTAAAACGAAATATTCTAACCTGCAGAGTTCTAATAATAAAACGGAACTTGATATTATCAAGCTTAGCTACCACATAAAAAAAATCTTTAAAAATTTATAATACTGATACACATTATGGTTTTTTTTTTATTATTAATTCACATTCGTCCAATATAATGAGTCAATACATAAAGGTTTGCGAAAGCATGGCAAGCTTGTTTGTTGGCAAGGCAAGGTTAAAAATGGTATAGAAGAAAGCTGCAACAGAATTCAACAAATAAAAAAAAATTTTTGTTAAGCGACTAGTGTTTAATATACAATAAGGCTGTAAATAGAAATAAATTCTCTGTCGACAGCATTGAAATTAATTTTGATTTGGTTTTGATCTACTGGAAGAATAATTTATAAAAAAAAAATAGGGACGAATTTTGACTCAAAAATCTGCTGATTCAGCAAAAAAAACCTTACTATAGAGAATTTTTTGCGTTGTTGCCAAATGAATTCCAGATGCAAAAAGGTCGCTTTTTTTGCTTTCGCAAAAAAAAATTTAATCATAATCAAAACATTGTTAATATTTTTAAAACCTAAACCTACAACGTCATTTCCCCTTGTTTACAATTTAAATAATAATTTTACAAGAATAGAATTATTAAACAGAGAATAAAATTAAAAAAAACTTTGTGATAAAAATCACGTGATGAAAATACAACTTTTAATGCAGCCTGCCACTTATTTATGATCAACAAAAACCAGTGTTAATTTACATACATACTTAAAAATACGTGAAATCAAATAAAAACAAAAAAATAAGCATTTACTTAGAGGGAAGACTGTAAGCATGCGGGAAATACATTCTCGTTTTATTGGATACTGCCATTCTAGCGAAATCTAGCTCTTCAGATGGGCCTTCGCTGAGCATGACTGACGTAGCAACAAGCTTCGGCGTGAAATATTGCACCGTAGGAGAATCATTGTGGCTTTGGTAAAATTGAATTGAGGATGAGTTGGTAGACCGGTTTTTTGGAAGTTCTAAGATGGCTTTAGATCTTACTCGTTTAGTTACAGGGTCATAGTCGATATGTCTTTTGGCATGCTTTGATAAATGGTCACTCCTCATGAATCTCTTTGAACAGACTGGACAGACATAGTTTTTTTCGCCAGTGTGAACACGGTAATGTCGTGCAAGTTCATCTGAACGGGCAAAGCGTTTGCTACACGACACCCCTGTAGATTGCCAAGTGCACAAGAAAGGTTTTTCTCCAGTATGAACGCGCATATGAGCTTTTAAATGAGAGCTCTTGCCGTAGCTTTTAAAACAGTTCTCGTACGGACAATTGTGTATTTTCTTCTTTAAATCTTTTGTTACACGTGTCTTTTTCCGCATGACATCAACATTATCAACTTTATTTTTTGCTGAATTGGGTTTTAAGTTTGATGAAAAATTTTTTGAGTTCGTAAAGGAATTAACGGACGATTCTAGTAACATTTCTTCGGCTGGAGACGATGTTAAACTACGAGGCGGTGTTAAAAAGCAACTATCGTCCTCATCTTGGTTAACTTCTTTCGATTTACATTTAAATCTATTTTCTTGTAAACTAACCAAAATATTTACAACTTGATCTAACGTATCTTCAGCAACATTGCACGAAGCAGTACAGCTGCCATTATTATATGCCATGTTTACAAGACAAGTTGCTGCGTGATCAACTTCTATGTTTGGTGTTCTAATAATTTCCATTCAATATCGTTTACTTGTAAACATAACTGTATAAAAACTTCTCATACGCAGTACTTCTCAAGTAAAATATCTATTTGTTTTATCTTTTTTTTTCTTTCATACATAAAAAATCATGTGATTTTATAATCGTTTTTTTTTTTCGTATATGTACCGGCAGATGGTTTAAAATGTTTTGATGTTTTTTTTTTTTTTTATATGATTTTTTTTTTATATAATACGTACTCCGTGGTTTCTGATTGGCTATTAAAACAATGTTTACATCATGTTAAAATGAGTGGTCAGAGAAATCAACTCAAGAGCTATATTGCATAATATGTTCGCAACAACGCGGGAAAATCGTTCAAGCATAGAGATTTTATGAGTGAGAAGTCTTTGGGAATTATTAACTTTTTTTTTATTAAAACACGAACACTAAAACAAATTTGAAAAGAAAAATCTTTTATAAAAACCAACATGAACAATTTTCACTAAAAAAATTTTTGAACATACTGCGTTGTTTGTTTTAAAAAACATTTTTTTTAAGCATGTTATTTTCAGACAACTGCTATGGTTAGTACTCTGGTTTCTTTTATTGATAGATGACAGCAGAAATGATTCGAGCTTCAAATATGCTTTAAAACTTGGTTTATCAAACCTGGTTTTAATCGCAATGATCATTTCCAACGCCTCCAACTACACAGTTCAGTATTCATTTTCTACAGAGGTTGGAAGAGAAGCTTCACCGTCATAATCATGGCCATCGATTTGAAAATAATCTACAAGTGATCTGTAGTTGAGTGTTTCCCCCTTTTCCTAGAAAAGACAGGTGTTTTTATTTATGTTCAAATGTTTGAACAGACTTCTTAGCAATTCTTTGCCTTTCAATTGCTGAAATGTTTTCACTTTGCAAAGTTTTTGGATAGATAATTAGTTATCAAATATAACTTGTCATCAACATGAAGGCCTTAGAAAAAATTATTTATTTATGAATCACAGCTAAACAATTCTAGGTCGCAAGTCATTTTCTAATTTTTCTTGAGGCTGATGCCACACAATTTCATAAACTGGTCATATTTTGATAGCACTTTCATAGCCGTAAATGCACGCACCGTCCAACGGGTTACACATGGTTTAGACAGGATAGTTGTTTTGTCGTAGTCATCACTGTCGTCATACTCTATATTTTCTCGAATCGTTCCAAACAAGTTCTCTCGTTTTGATGGATATTTCATTGGCAACATTTGATTTGTGCCCCAGCATATTGCTTACACCATCATAGGTTTGACCTCTCATATCGCATAATGGTAAATTCATTCGTATCAGGGAATCTTTTATAGCAATAAGCGATTTTATTGCTTTCTTTGTTTGGTATTTCTTAGATAACTGTTCTTTATTAGACATATAAGTGCATAGAATTTGTTAACCTTGATGTCATTTAGTTTGGCACGAAAAATGTTATTAGTCATACATAATTCAGAGTAACTTATTCTGGTATTCATGACGGATGTAACGTTTTTCACTAGAAACTTTAGACTTCAACCGGTCGAGAATTATAGGCTAATTTTTCCCCTAAACAACAGCAACTATGTGAAATTATTATTTACCTCTTCATTTCCGCGAAGTGAAATCCCCTGCCGAGTGAAATATTGTACACACTCCATAACTATTCTTAAGTATTGGCATTGGTTATATCGTTGTTTCGTTAGTTCATTACTATTGAGCTCCGCGGCATCACCACACCTTGGAATTGTCACTTGGCATGTGAGTGCTGCTTTGTGACACTTTGTGAGTTCATGGTTTTTGAAACACGTTGGTGCTTTTTTCCAATTTTAAAATTTCTATAAAAATCATTTTCCGAAAATTACAATTAAAAGTTTAACTGAATTTGATAACTCTTTTTGCGAGATATTGGTGGAATGAACTTACTTTTTTGAAAATCTCTGAAATTAAATTCTTGCTAAAAATAAGTAATGGTATCTGCACAATTAGGTTTATATTGAGAACCAAATTACCTCAAAAAGTATAATTCTAAACTTTCGGTGGCCTTATATTTTGGTCACACATCTCTAAATAAGTTTCAATTTTTGGAAAATTCAAATATACGCTTTTCAGATAGTTTGAATGTCATAAGATCATAATCAATTTTCTTTAAAAAAATCATAAGTCTTCAAATTAAGGCTTTGCTATAGATGGCTACCATTATATTTATTTCTTCATCGCCAACGATAACAATTGATGGGACTAGGTATTATTTATATCGTAATCCGAAAACTCAACAAACATATTCTTCGAAAAGGACTTCCTCCAAATCAATTGAAATCCTCATCATTTTCAAATAATTCTGACTCGTAAAAAGGATCTGTCATTAAATTTATAAAAACTGGAACAGTGCAAATAAAATTTACATTTTGAATTTTTTTTCGAAATTATTAATTTGATTGGCTCTCTTAAAATATTGACAAGTAATTATGGTAAACTATGAAGTCGCATTTTGATTGGTTTATACTTTTCGATTGTTTCTAAAAAATTCATAACATAACACGCCATTTTTATGATTTTTGGCTTTCAGATTTTTTATACTACATCCTTTTCAGTAATATATCTATGGGTTATTAAACATCGAAAATATCTAACGACACCGCATGCAGTTTTAAAACACCCACTGTATATTCTTTCCAGCATGCACAATCACTTTTTTCAGGATGTTTGTATCGACTGATAATATACTTTGTGTACAATCAATCATTCTACGGTCTGTTTATATATATAGTCATTTCTCGGTATATTTTGCAAACAGTGCGATATTTAATTTTAAAAATTTTTGTAAATATTTTTCTTTGCGAAAAAGTAGGGGTGGGGGCAAGACTCCCTGGCCCCTGGCCCTGCTACTAACTCCCCCACCTAAAGCATAAAGGTATTCCCCCCAATACAAAAAAAATATAGTTATGGTCTCTTAGTCGCATGGTAATATTAAAATCTATGCACACAAAATCTTTTGTTTAAAACAAAAATTTTTAAATCAGACAAGATGTATAAAAATATCAAAGAAGCAAAATATCCATAACATTTCTAAAGCTTAAGGCTGTAGGAAACAATTTAACACACGAGTTCAAGGTCTTAGTTCGGCAAATTATATTCCTTATTTTACCGAATAATACCAATTTCGAGCAAATCTCTGAAGCAGGAAATATAAAAATATAAGTTTCAAGAGACAACTTCTTATTAAAATACCAGTTAATGAATTTAGGCAGCTCCTTTTATAACCAACTTTGATTCTTTATTCTAAATATCAATATCAACAACTTTTTACTTCGATACAGGAAAGATCAAGTTTTCATTTTCACGAGAATGTGTGTAAACTTCATTTAAGGAAATTTTGAATTATTAAAAGGCAATTATAAAAAGAAAATAAGTTTTTTCACTTATATATGTTTATATATATATTTTTAATATTGTTTATGTAGATTTTGTTGAAAAAGTTACTCGTAAAGTATCTCTAGGCTTTTCCTTCTTTATAGTCACATTTTTAACGATATAATAGGTTCGTTCTAGCATTAGTTTGACTACAAAACACAGAAATATCGCTGAAGAACAGTTTTGGCCAGTGTCGCACTCCAATTTCCCCACAATCTATTTTGTTTTTAAATCGACTGGATCTAGTAAATGAGCATTACTTTCTAAAATCATTTTAGCATGGTATTTTGTGAAAAGTGCTCGCTTTTTGTATTCTTGTTCTGGATCCACCTTCACAATTCCGTATGCTCTAAAAATAAACAAAATAAATAATTCTTTGTCTAGTTTTTTTCCTTACACATATTAAACTTCCTTCACTCTGTGTATGGATAGTTTTCATAACAAGTCATTTTATTATTACAAAGAAAACAATGCTTGTGTATCTAGAGATACACCAACCTATTTGTGGTTATGTAATAAGTAATTGTCTTGTATTAACAACATGTTACATTGAATTTTATTATGTTGATTGTGTTCGATTTATGATATTCGACAATGAACTTTTTAATTCGGAAGAAGATCTGGAAGATTTTATCATAGAATCGGGCAGTGGCTCAATTTAAATCTCCCATTTGTTCTACGGCAACAACCGATAGTGAAATTTTTTGTTTTCACTCTCGAGTGGATTTGAACCCACAACATTTTCTAATACAATTCATTGCAATATTATCAAAAAATGTCCTATCGCAAGGCCACACTGCACTGCACACTTATTTAAACTGGCTATATAGCATCTAGGGAAAAGTTTTTATTAACATTATAACTAAAGTCATCAATTCTACAGAATCCTCTGACGAAAACGTTGTTTGTTTGATAAAAGAACAGCTGAAATAAATATTTGACTATCAAAATGTGAGCAGCTTTGTTATTATTTTCAAATTGTTTGTTTTTTTTGTTTGAAATTTTTATTATTCGGCAAAATGAAATACATAATTTGCCGAATAAAACGGGCCGGAATTGAGATCTTGAACTTGTGTATTCTAAACTTTGGAGTAGTCAAGTCATTTCTACTTTTTGTGCTTCCCTCACTGTAAAGGCAACGATTTGACTTTGTCAAACGATATTCCAAAGCGACAAGGCTTTTGCTATTTACTTGTTATGAAATGCAATTCTGGCTTACATACCGAGTCTGTTTATACATACATGTGAACCATCAGCCATAAAACCTGTTAGGGGAAAGCCAGTTTGCAAAGTCAATCTTCAAATGGTGATATCATTTCGAGAATTTGGTAAAACTCATCAATCTTTACAGTTTTACACAACAATGAATATGCCTCCACCTTTATAAAAGACAGCATATATCAAAATTTTACATAATAGTTACAAGGAAATTACAGAAACATTTTAACCACTTATGCTGCTAGACAAATCAGAATGACATCAGGAAATATCAATGAAGTGCAAAATTTGAAGGTACATGGCAGAGAAGAGGTCATTAAAGGAAACAGCCAGTCTAAAAGTTTTTTTCACAAAATATGCTTACACAGAATATATCGGAGATGGTTATAAATTCTCATTTGTTAAAGTGTCACAATCAAAGCCATGATATAATTACCAAGAATCTTGAATGTGTTTGACATCTACAAAAAAGATTGGGAACACATTGTCACAATCCGGTTCAAAAACTGAAAGGAAAAAACTTTGACATGGTAAATTGATAAATAGAATAAGGGGTCGATTAACTCAAAAAGCTATAAATACAAACCTGCTATGGAATTACCATAAGGCAGAATTGAAATGACATTTATATGACGAAAAAGTGTTTGAGGGACAATCTTATTTCACAACTCTGACGTTATTGATGAAAATACCAGGCATTAACTCTGGCCCAGAGATAAAAACTCTTGGTGTTTATGGCAAGTTCACAAAATTACAGGAAAAAAATGTTTATAAAGAAAAACTCAGTATTCCATTAGATGTCAAAAATTAATTGATGCAAATTTTTCGAAGCTTATCCAGTGAATATCTTTTATCTAAATGCACACACAGGAACACTCAAAATAATAACGGGTGGTTAAATGCGATTTGGAAAAAATTCCCAAAATCGGTCTTTGTTTACAATGGATTATTTTTCGAAAAAAATAATGATTTTAAGCTTATTGATATGAATCATGAACATCCTGAAATTCTCGACAAAAAATTGAGAATTATTAGAAAGGTTAATGTAGACAAAGAGAAAGAAAATGTGTTAAAAACATTTTCACATTCTGTAAATCACATTCCAAAGGAAGTTTTTGAAAATTAAACTATTTTACAGAAAATATTCTTCTTAATTTGTAATTTTTCGAATTTGCAGGTCAGTATATATCTTTTTCTTGCCATAAGGAAATCACATGGAAATTTGGTTGGGGTTGTATTAAGGGTGTAGTACAGCAATAAATTATTTTCTATTTTTTTTACATGTTTTTGAATATCTTATGAGCTCAAAATGCAAAATAAAAATTAACTACCAACCCCTTTTTAAAACATTGTCACTGTATGACTTAGCAGTGGTATGGCAACTGTTGTTGTAGGAACTGCTACCACCATCTCCAATAAACGTGGTATATCAAAAGTTGGTTTTTTATATTGAGCGCATAAATAATTTAAGTCTGCGGCTTTCGATTCCATTGAACCTGTGTATTTATATCAAATGCGTTTTTTCTTCATTTTATGAATGTTTTTTTTTTTTTAGTTGGTTTATCATTTTTTAATTTAAAACAACAGGTTATGAGGCCACTTTAAAATACTTCCTATTGCTTTTCAAAGAAAGGAAAAGTTCATGAAATTAAAATCTTCAACAATAGTTTCACTGTTTTCTTTTTCATTGAATTGTAATTTTTTTCCAGGCTCCGAACATTTTGGTTTTACATTTTTTCGGTGTTTCAGCATTTAATGCAAGTCACGATTTTTCAATCCTGTTGTTTTTGACCACATGATTTAAAATATAAGTCATTACTTGAAATAAAAAGAAGTCGTACATGGCTGTAATATTTATTTCTCGTATTTAGATTCTAGCCATAAACCATTTTGGGCAAACATCTTAGCAACGATATATATAATCCGTTGCTGGGGTAAAAGTTGAGAAAAATCAGTTTTCAGAAACATTTTTAAACGTTAATTTTGAAACACTCAAGTTTTTTTTTAGGGGATTTTTAACCTCGAAATCGAATTCTATGATAGTTTAATATGTAGAAACAATAGTTTTGGAAAAAATGATTTTCAAAAATTTCATTATTGTACTGATGTTAAAACATCAGCGTTAACTTTTTTCGCCTCAAATATTTAAATTACACATTTCAGAACTTTTTCTTTGAAACACTTATAATCACGGCATTATTATAGTACAACTCCTAGCATATAAGTAATAAACTGTGATAATTTGAACTTAAATAGAACTTTCTATCTTTAGAAATCGTTTTTTTTTTAATTTCCTTGCTTTCGGTCGTATTTTATACCAGCGAGGCACCGCTACTAAAAAAAAAAAAAAAAAAATCTTTTGTTTTTGGTTCCCTATTTTACACAGTGATTTTAAACTTAAAACGACATTCAAATCTTTTGAATAAAATGATTTTGTAAAAAGATAAGCATGATAATAAGCGGGTGGAAAAATAAAAGATTAAAATTTCATTCACATATTGTTTCCTTTAATAGCGTTTACAATTTTAAGATAACACAAAATATTCGTCGTAACATACTTTTCCCTTCGTCATTAAATTAATTCATTAACATCACAACATATAATCAAAGACAAACAAGAAATAATAATAATAATAATAACAAAAAAAAAAAAAGAAAGATTGAGAGAAGATTATTAAATAAAAGTCCTGCATAATGGAACTACTTGATTGCAAAAATTCATCAATCACAATGTTAACGCACGATTTTCAGTGTTGATCAACTACGTAAGGTACAACGTTCATGTGAAGAACTCGTCGCTTTAATATATGCCGTCGTTTTATACAAATCACAACCGTGTGTTTATAACCATTCAACATTTTCGCCATCGGTGGCCTATATGTGACTTGGCAGTTTGTGTTTGTAGGGAGCTCATTGTGCAGTATCGAGGCTAACTGTAGCACTAATGCATGGTCACTGCTCCCAGGCCACCATGTTACGATTTCCTCAATACTGCGAATTGTACATAGGCTGGGAGAACTCGGCTTGTGAAGAAAATGGATGGTAACCACCACGATCGCCTTGGTAAGATGAATCCTGAGATAATACCTGATCAGCTTGCGACTTAAGTTGGAAGTCGTCTCCCAAAAAGCTATCCTAAAATTTAAAATTATTAAAACTACTGAAGTCTTTAGGGAATGATTATATCGAAAATATCAACTTGGCAATGCAGCCTAGTTAAATATATCATCATGACGTTTAGGGCAAACCCTTATTATATTCGCATTACGATAGGATGAAATATGGAATCTCCATCTAATGGTGAAGTTGCTTTGATCCAGGTTCATTGTAATATGAAAATATATTTTATTTCTTGTTTTACATTTCACTTTTGTCAAAACGAGTTGAAAAAACAACACGATTTGAAATTTTTCATATCAACCCTTTAGAAAAGCTTTTATATATTCATCAAATTTCAAAGACGAAAATATTTTGAAACATTGGCTCCAATTTACAAAAAATTTACTTCGTAAATGTTAGCTGTTAAGATTCCTTAATCAAAACAAGCTCAAGATGGTTCCCAAATGATGTTTATCTTCCAAGGAAAAACTTGCTAAGTGAAAATTATTTTACAAAAATATTAAGTTAATGTTTATATTATTTACATTAATTCACAAAAGAAATTTCATTGGGAAATAGTCGTTTATAAAACTTATATACTAGTACACTAAAAGAAGACACTAAGATAATAATAAGCAAATTTTATTTAAAATTATATGTATTCGATTTAAAAATCTGAGGATACATTCCTAACAAAAAGAAAAATTGAGGGTCTAAGAATAAAATTTTCTTTCACTTGGGTGTACACAAAGAAAAACTTTCTACATGAGTAATGTAAATCAAGAAATTCAAAATGCTTATGAGCGCAATGACTACAAAAATAATTTTACCTGTGATAGTTCAGGTTGAGAGAGGGGTTGAGATAACGGGTGCATCTGTTGACTCATGCCACCTTGTGTAAGTGGACCTTGTGATAGTGGCCCTTGTGAAAGTGGACCTTGTGACAACTCCTAAAATAAAATTATAATACGAATATACGAATATTGGTATTTTTACACGCTTTAAATAAGTCAAAGAACTGCTATCATCTAGGCCATTTAGAAATGGATTGTTTTTGAGCTAAAAACTTCAAAATCTTCCTTCTAACATAAACTACCGAAAAAAAAAAAAAAAAAATAATAATAAAATAAATAATGATAATAATAACTTTCAGCAAAGCATTAATCTTTGCAAGAACTCAAGTTTGCTGGAGATTAAAAAAAAAAAAGATAAATAAATCTATGATGGTTTTCATATGGTTTAAAAATTAATTCACACACTAGTAGTTTAAGTAATTGATACTCTAAAAAAATATTAGTTTAAAATATGTGGAAAGAGCTTTAAATAATTTGATAAGGTTTCAAAATAACTTTTGTTTATCAAATAAAAACATCGTTTCTTTGATTATGTGTTTTGCCGCGTCAGATTGTTTTAAAATTTCATATTTAGGTGGTCCTTAATTCTTGAAATATATAAGCAAACAAAACTTCATTTTCAAACGACTTTCCAGCTTTTGCAGTTTTTTGTTTTTTGAATTTCACCATGAAAAAACTATTGCAAAAAATAAGTCCCCAAAAGCATTTAAACGCTTCGCAATCGTTACATAATAATTCCTTGTAGACCACAAAAAAGCAGGATTAGGTATTGTCTAAAAAAAGATCGTTCTTTTAGTTTTTTTGAAAAATGTGCATCATTAGGCTTTTTGAAGTGATGATAAACAGACTGTAAAAGGTAGGATAACTAGCCCATTTAAGGTAAAAAGTGAGTAAAACCTCAAGAAAATTTTAAATAATTTATTAACATATATGGTAAAAGTATTAAAAAAAAATTCAATATTAGCAAAATTACAAATAAAAAACGTTAAATGTCAAATTATCAGAACTAACATTTTCTAACACGAAGTAAAGTTTTAGCAAAGTTGCAAAACATTGATTTGAAAAAAATTAAAGGTGTTATTTTCAAACAAAATTTTGCGTGTTTAAGGACACACGCCTCAAAAAATTTTTTCAACGTAACCGTCATTTTAAAATTACTTGTTTAATTTCTTTAGAAAACTTCGGTAGAATCGGACCACACTGTCTTGAGAAAAATCGAAAGCTTTTTTTCAAACCATATTTTACCTATTTCAAAGAATTTTCGACAGATGGTTCTCTAACAACATAAAATATATGGCCTAAAATGGCCATATTTAGGCATATAAGTGCAGACCCAATGATATAAAAAAAAATTGGCAAATGGATCCAGAATGGCATTGATGAAGGTACAAAAAAAAAAAAAAAAAAAAAAAAAATGCTATAAAATAAAAAAAATTCCAGGTTAACTTACTAATTCTCGAGTTACTTCAAAACCTACGCATGTAATATAAATTTGGAGTTCCACTAATTATTAATAAAACCAAACCAAAATGAACTAAAACTATTAAAAATCACACTCAAAGCGAAAGCTTAAACTAGTGATAGCATTTATATCACTTATATCACATTAGAATAACGTCTTTTATTTTAAGAAGTAGGAATTAAGTTCTTAAAGAACGTAAAATTTTATCATCATCGTCTCGGAATAAGTAAATATTCATATGTACATGCGCCGTTACTGGGTATGTTTGGGAAACAGTGCAGCTGAATAACATGTCAAATCTTGTAGATGAATATATGTATGGTAGGAAATGTTAATGTAGGCTATTGACATTTTTTTGGGATAAGATAAAATTTAATGTTGAGTAGAATTAGAAGAAAGGTGTGATATTAAGTTGAAATTTGTTACTTTACTTTAAGTTAGGATATTTTAATGGTATTTAGAAGGACGGATGCAGTTTAATATTATATAGGATTTAATAAATAATTCAAGGTTGACTGGATTGAATTACAGATTTAAAAATACATTTAAAAGTAGATTTAACTTTTAAGACTGGGATGTGTATGATCTAAAGTTTAAATGGATATAACTTTGGCTAAAGATTTTAACAAGAATTGAATGGGATTTACTATAGAGCATAGTGTACTGGATTTTTTTTAAAATTAGCTTTGATGTATCTGACTCCCTTGTTGTTAGAGCACTTAATAAAAAATCTGATCCAAAAAGCAAATTTCTTTAAATGATTTCTTTATAGTTTTAAATAACAAAAAACTAAAGACATCAATTGTGTGCGTGCATTTATTTTTTAATATTATTATAAAAAAAAGGATGAAATTATTATAAATTAAGTAAAGTATTATTCTTTACTTAATTTATAATCATTTCATCCTTTTTTTTGTTGAAACTTATTTAATTTAACACATCTAAAAACTTTTTGTAAAATGATGGAAAAAATTATATTTCAGGGCTTTATAATTACAATTTAGCTATGCTTGAATTTCGCTACATTTTTCAGAGGGAAAAACCAAAAAAAAAACTTATGATAGGGTAGCATAATTAATGACTTTCAAATAATTAGTGAATTTTAATGATAATGTATTATACCTGATTACCAGTATTTCGGTTGTTATTTAATTGACCATTATTTTTCTGGTTCATCCTTGGCCCAACGGGCAACCTTGGGCGATTTTGATGTCCTGGACGCACAGTCATTGACTAAAAAGAAAATCAGCATATATCACAGGTTGAATTATCATAGGAGATGTATTTAGTTTAGGAATCAAAAACAAATTTCATTTAAATCTTTAGGGCTAGAATAAATATTAAAAATAAATCGCACAATTGAATCCTAAAGTTATAAAATTACATAGTCCTAATTGAAAAATTATATTCTTAAAATAAATTGTAAAACAGTGAGTCTCGTTATGCTGTTTTAATCATTTCACAAAAAATGTTTATGTGACTGGTAGCATTGTTACAATACGCACAACATTAGAATAATGTGTCATGATGGAAAAATTTAACCAACCTACAAAACTCTTTTTGGAAATTTCCTAGGAAGAGGTACTACCAGTGGAAATTCAACCAATATCTCACCTGGTGATTAAATTGGTATGTGGGAGGTGGAATTGGAGACATAAACATTCCAACAGGGATAGGCATATTTGCTGCAAAAGCATTTCTAGCTTGATCTGGTCCAGCAGGGAAAAAGTTCATGCGGTCATGTGTTCTGTAGTAGGAATCCATGACAGGATCAACGTGCGGGGGTCTAATATTTCTATTTGTATACATCCCAGGAGCAATAAGAGCTTCTCTAGCATCAAACATTGTGTTGGTCATAAAACGACCACCAGGGTTAGTTCTATTGACAAGCTTCCTTGGTTTACTGAACTGTATCATACTCTCCTTCAAGTTATTTAAAGGTCCTAACATACAGAATATGAATTTAATTAAAATTTTTTGTAAATAATTATCATAGAAATCAAAACAATAACAACATTCTCCAATAGTTTTATTGAAGCATTTTCCACAGAATTTAATACTTGAAAAATTAATTTAAATCCATCCTCATAAAAATATTCAATAAACAGTATAAATAGCATAACAGCATTGAACCGGCAATTTCTGTGTATTTCCTGATTAAATATAATTTTTGTAAATGAAGCATGGAATTGCTAGTTCAACTTTTGGTATATTTTATATTTTAATAAAAATTGGTTGAATAAATTTTGAGTCTTAATTTCATAAAAAAAAACATTTTGGAGTGAAAAATATTAATAAAATTTTTTCACAAGTAAGCCATTTTCAGAAATTTCAATATAGATTAAAACAACAAGAGAATATCTTTAATCTCATTTTGAACCAACATTTACATATTTTTTAAAGCTAGGCTTAATTATAATAGCTTTACAAGGAATAAAAAAGCACTCTTATTTGATCGATGCCATAATTGTCTGTTAAATACATACTGACAACATTCTGTTGCTAAAACCGATTCAGGGCTTGTTGGTATTAAACCATTATTACAAAGACATTACCTACCTTCAACAAGAACTCTCTTCTCTTTGTAATCATTAAGTAAATGATTCCATAGAGGTTGTTTTGATAAAACCTTTGGATTACCAATGATGATAAGTCCATACTTGGAACGAGTGAGAGCTACATTTAGTCGACGTGGATCCTTCAAGAAACCTATTCCCTGGTGCTCATTTGAGCGAGCACAAGACATGATAATATAGTCCTTCTCACGACCTTGAAATGCATCGACACTAGCCACTTCTATCTCCTACACACAAAAAATAAAATTGTTAAATTTCAAAGCGTTTAAATACAGCAAAAATTGTACAGCGAGAAAATATTTGATTAAACGGACCTTAAATTAAGTGCTGAGTATACAATAACTATTAAATTGGAAAACATGAAAAATTTACAATTTTTTTGTAAGAATTTGACTTCATGCTTAAAATATTTTACCTAGCTTATTAGATTTAAAAAATCATTTCAACTTAATAAAAATCATTTCTTTAACTTTTCAAACTGTAATCATATATATTTTTTTAGAAATAAATCAACAAAGATTCTTCGCATTGCTAACGAATTGCTATTAAGCAGCCTAAAATTGGATAAATTATGCTTTAGAGACACTGATAATTATATATGAAAAACAAACATGAACACATAAGTATATTCTATCAGATTCTTATATAGATTTGCAAACTTTTCTTGGCTTTGGAATAACACATTTATTTTACCTGCAGAGAAATAACTTGACTTACTTGATAGAGAGCTGCATGTAAAGATCCACTAAATTGCATGTAAGCAACTATGTAAGCACGTTGACCTTCATAGGGTGTAATAATTCCCATTTGCTGAGGTTTAATACCAGCACGTAAAAACCGTGTAGCAATTTTTTCCACAGATGCTGCTTCTGTTCTAATAATAAATAAGTTAAATCTTAGAAGTTATGAATTCATTCAATTTCTTTTTAAACTTTGAAATATGAATGAACCCTATTAAAACTAAAATTATATGAGAAATCACAAGCCTTTAGTTTCAATAACGCTGAAAAAAGATGATAAAGAGACCCATTTCTTAGTGAGTTAAAATTTGCTGATATATTTCAATGATTGCAAACAACAAAAAAATCACCTTTCCTTTTTGACTCATCAGGGGGAAGACTTTTTTTAGATAAAAACAAAAAATTGAAATGAAGAAAAGTCCTAGAATTCCAAAAAAACCATTCATGACTAGCAAAATTGTCAATAACAAAGTAAGAATAACTCTACTAAATGGTAGCATGGTTACTAATGATTATCTTATTTGCTAAAACAATTATGAATTCCTAACACACATTACAAAAAGAATTTAAAATACCGGTTCAAAAAAAAAAAAAAATATATATATATATATGAATATTCAACATTTTCTC
This sequence comes from Euphysa ruthae, assembly GCA_035046665.1. Taxonomy (NCBI): domain Eukaryota; kingdom Metazoa; phylum Cnidaria; class Hydrozoa; order Anthoathecata; family Corymorphidae; genus Euphysa; species Euphysa ruthae. The sequence goes on from JAUZNK010026654.1 coordinate 17,866, forward strand.
ATTAGAAAAGTTCAAAATAATATTTTCAGTGGTAAATCGTAATAAAAAACAATATATATATATAATAATAACATAATATACACTTTTGAAAATAGAAATTTGTTAAGCTTTATATAACAACACCACATTCAAAAACCCAAAAGAATTATCATGTTGCATTGGGTCCGTTGTTTTTTGATGGCAGTGCCAGCGACAAATGCCTTTTGTCACTGCTAATTCCGAAGGCTGCAAATATGTTTTAAAAAATAATTCCTAACATTATTCATAATTTCAGCATAATCGGTGAGCAACAATTTCAGAAGTCAAAAAATAAAGGCTTTTTTTGAGTATTTTCTGGCAAGTCCGATATTATTATTAGAGATAATATTTCCTATCTTAACAACAAACCATATATTTGTTTTGGAGAAAAATACATAAATATTGATAATGGTAAGAAAATTGACCATATGAATAATAATTCATCAGGTGATCAGTTTTCCACATATCTTTTAATAAATTGTTTTTGGAACAAGCAATACAAGTAGGATGTTAGAGAATCATCACTATCAACAAAATGCAAAACTGTCATACAAAAAATCATCACAAATTGAATAATTGAGTGTTCTGATAGGACTGAGACGTTTAGCACCTTAAGTTGAGAGCAAATATTTTTCCAAGCACGTAATTCACATAAGAACCCTCTTAATTAACACCATGCAAAACATTAGAAGAATCTTTAGAGTCTATATTTAAAACAGTCATGCTTTTGACCATCTTTGATCCATTTCAAGCCAAACAAGAATTTTTAAAAAAATTGAAGTTTGTCAAACCAACCTAAATATCACTGCACAACTTCCTGTAAATAATCAGAATAATTCTTAGAATGGCTTTGCGGGTGAAGTCTGGATGGAAGAATGTACATGCACTCATAGGTCCATCTTTACCATAATAATATGTACAAAATTTTTTTTTTAACTATACACCAGTTAAATCTCTCTTACCATAATTTACTGATTTCTCAACAAAATTAATAACTTTTTAAAAAACATCAAAAGCAGTTTTTGAAATATAATTTTACAAACCTGTTTAAATATGACGTCCCAGAAGATGATATTTCTTCTTGACCTGTGGTTGCATAGAAAAACATTGGTTTATCAGATACAGGCCATGGAAAATCTACCCCACTCTGCGATCTTTCCGCTAAAAAATAAATAATAATAGTTGTTAAAAAACTTTTTCTAGTGCCTACTTTATAAGATAAATATTTTAAAGAGGATGATATTAATGTGCACTACTTGTTAAACAATTTTTACCATATCTGGGATTTCCATATTAACAAAATTTCCGGCTTGATTTCAAATTAATCTGGGTGGGTATGAGAAATAAAAATTAAGATTTTATTTTCCAGAAAGATTCAAGGTTCAAACCTATTTAATTTAATTTAAACAGTTTATAAATCTTATTATTGCTAGTTAAGGTAGGAAATAATTTATCCGAAAATTTCAGACTAAAAAAAAAATCAACTCTTTATAAAACGCACATACTTCAAAATAGAAATACAAAATAATAAGTTTATTAGAATAATTAAAATTAATACCATAAAATTCACATATCTTTTGAGTTGCCTTAAGTACTTTATATATTTGAACTGATCACCCCCTACCCATCAAGAGACCACAATGAAAATAAGGCTTTGGCTTTTCTTTTGCTTATCCCTGCTATCAATACCTGTTTTTTAAAATATTGTGG
>JAUZNK010026665.1:0-19586 GCA_035046665.1 Euphysa ruthae
AAGTTGTTTGTACTCAATAATCTATTAATCAAAGTTTGTTGCATTATGTCATCAAAATTAATATGGCTTTTTCCGATGTCTTGGACAAAAAGTAAAAAACTGGAATCACTCCCTTTGGTCAGCTCTTGCTCTATGAGTGACTCCCTCCTAATAACCAATTTCTTATCAAATGATTGTCTTAGTATTTATGTTAACAAATTATTTTTCTAATATTTAAACAAAATTATAAAGGTATATTTATTGGTTAAATAGGAAAATATAATAATAATAATAATAAGTAATAATAATAATATTATTATTAAAGCCGAGAAGAAAGATATTTTTAGTTATTCTAGAAGTGGGATCAGAAAATATGTCAAAATCATCATTAGACAGAAAGAATAAGTTTTGTTTATAGTTTCTTTATAGTTTCAAAAGATATCTATTCCTGACTTTGCTCCCTCTCATTACTGAAAATACTGAGGACACCCTGTCTATGACTAAGAACACCTCCCTTGATTTCAGATAAATGTCACTACTTTCTTTTAAGTTCCTACATTGCCATTTTCAATAAAATATTTATAATAAATTAATCGCCGTAAAGTGCTTTTAACAAATAAGTGGACATACTCTTCAATTTTTTTTTGTTTTCTTGTTGTTTATTTGCATCTTACATCATTTATAATCAAGTATTAAGATAGACCACAAAGCATCACTGTATTAATTTTTAAACTAATTAATCATTTTTAAAGCTATTTTTAAGTTTTATAGTGTAATTAATTTAAAAAATCAAAACAAACTTTGTATTAGAAAAAACAAGATAGCAACAAAAATGTTTGGTGAAGCAAAACCGAACTGAAAGTGACCCACAGCGTGAGTTTAAAATATACAGTGTTGCATTATGTATTGGCAACAGCTTTGGGATCCACCACACTAAAATACATGGAGATGTTTTTGAATGGACGATAGACTGTTATATTTTCATAATTTATTTAGTTTGTTTTCAGTGATTTGAAAACTTTTGAAAAATCTAAAATGTATGAAATATTTTTTCAAAACATGCCCATGTCTGTCAAACTTTATCATTTATTTTAATTTCTCATAATTTAAATAAAAAAGAGAAAGATAAAATAATTGCAATCTTGGATTGTAAATTTTTTCTTGAAAAAAAAAAAAAGTTTCAAAAGTGCTTTGCCTGATACTACCGCATTCAGAAAAACCGGTCCGCACCACAAAGGTTAAGAAGCCCGCATTCCATCTGTTTTGAAATTGTAAATTAAAAGTGTAAATGATATAAATATTTTATTGCAAAAGTTAACATCTACCAGCCTTTTTGACCCACCATCGCTCTTCAAGTATTTGCTGGCTGAACTCACAGGCATTTATGAAAATATATATATAAATATAAATCATAATAAAATTTTAAATATGATTTTATTTATTTTGGATTTTCTTTAGAAATTTACTGCATAAAGAATCAGAGGAAGCTCGAAGACAACTCTCTGCTAATATTGATGAAGGTTTTTTTTTTTTTTCTCCTTTTAAAATCAGCTTTATATATTTTGCAATTTGCTCAATGTTACATAGTCATTTATAAGTTATTTATTTTTTTGCTAACCCAGGAGAGTTCCTTTCGTCTCTAGATGTGTCACAGATAATGACGTGAAGTTTAGATATTTTGAGTTTGGCTGAATTTTTCAATTGTAAAAAATATTTGAGAAACATTTTATGGTTATGCTAAAGGTGAGCAAATATCACCAAATGTATGAAATTAAAAATTTTATTTAATTGTGATATGATAATTATTACTGTGGTCCTAGATCAAAAATCTGAACTGAAGTGACTTTAGATGACAGTCATTTGAGTCTTCTTTTCTCAGTGCATCAGCAAACGGGCTTTTCCCGCCTTCTGATTTTGCTACATAAACTCTGCACGAGCACTGTACTATGCTTTTAATTAATATCCTTATCGCCACCTGAAATTTATTCTACTCAAAGTCACCTGTTTTCCTTTATACACTGCTCTACCTGACCCACTCTGCCACCAGGTCTTCCTATTTCTAACTTGCCCTTTTTGATGCCTAAAAACTACCATACCTTCCAACTGAGCCTTTACTTTTTTTCTTTTCCTTTTCATTAGCCTCTTTATAAAAATATCACAAACCGGCAAACTATACTGGGAAATACACTTTTCTCCTGCTATACAATTTCTATCCTTTACCACCTTCGTTCAAACCAGGTAATAGTCTATTTGTTTATGACAATTACCTAATTCATATGTTATTTGTTTACTCTGCCTATTACTGAACATTGTATTGCAAACCACAATTTCTTCTGCTGTTTTAAATTTAAGTAGTTTTTTTTTATTGCTTTCAAAATCATAACCTCTATGCACACTATATATCCCACATGACTTTTCAGCATAGTCACTAAAGTCACCACGAACTTTGACAGGATTATTTTTTTTAAACTTTGATGACTTTCACGACTTGATCACGCGATCATTGAAATCAATTAAATTTTCTTCCCACTTCTTTGCTATAAATATTTCGCCGTATATTTATCACTTTATTACCCAGTGAAAACTTATATTTCCCCATATTTATCACTTTATTTACCCAGTGAAAACTTATATTTCCCCGTATATTTATCACTTTATTTACCCAGTGAAAACTTATATCTTACTCTTATTTGTTTTTGTTAATGTTAAGATAGCTCCTTTCTACCTGACTGCCTGAATAAAGCAGTTTAGTGGTTTAACACTTGACATCAACATGTGCGACTCTGTTAGATACTTAAAGCTCCGTTTACACAGTTGGTCTAATGATTTAAAGTTCTTATTGCAGTTTAAAAAAGTTTTAGTGTTATTTTACAGATAAATGCTCTTCCTAGTGCTAACCTTTCACTGCAAGCACTGGGTATTTTTTATAAGTGGCACCACGTGATGTTTTTGCAGGGCTTGCATAGTTGCACTCTAACTAAGGTATGGAAAAGAAAATTTAAATCCCTCTATTTTCTCAGTTTTTCTTTGTAGACAGTTCTGTAGACAGTTCTGTAGTCAAGAATGTATATGAAAGTTTTCGTATTAGTTATCAGGTTTAACCATTTGATCTTACTTACAAAACTTTAACAGCTTTAGAAGATGCCGATCATGCTCAAGATTTTCTGTAAGATTTTGAATTTTGCTTACAGACTAATTGTGGTATTTTTTCTGCAGTATTTGCTTTAACACTGAATTGCTTACTGACAATAAATTATGGGAATCTGCAATTTATTTGTAAAATTTTTATACATAATTAATATTAAATTCCTTGCCTGAAAAAAAAACATCCGGAATAGAAGACTAAGTTGCTAACATATCAAAAACTTGACCGCTTATATCATGAGCTTTAAACAAATTTAAGTTTAAAAGATTCTGAAAATAATCTATCCATTGTAGTTCAAGAATAAAAAATCTAAATTACTGTAGCCAAGTGTGGCAACCAAACCTGTTAGTGTTCTTTAGTTTTGCTAAATTTAGTTTTAGTAATTTTATTCATAAATGACTTTTTTATGTCTTATTTCAGTGCTCAAAATAAGTAAAAAAAAACTGGCAGCCATATTTTATCTGGTGTTTCTTGTTGCTATGACACCTATTAAACTGTTACTTTTCAAATGTTGCACTACAACATTTTTATTATATTACTAGTGCTTCATTTTGTCTTTTTAACTTTACAGCATACGATTTTTAATTCTTTTTTTTTTCCTGTGACTGATAAATTAAATTTTTTTAGAAATTTTGTAAATAGAAATATGAAAATATAATTATTGAGGGTAAACATGAGAAGATTCAGAGGATAAAAATATTTAACCTTTTAAGTGTCACGTTTTATAATTTTACAGCATGACTTGTACCACTGGTAGGAGAACAGTATTTGAACAGTGCTTAAAGGTAGTAAAAGTTTGGCATTACCTTTCTAAATATTTTGTTTGAAATGAAATTGGCTTGCAATGAAAATTGATTTTTATTTTTGTTATTATAATTATTACATTACTCAGTATCATAGTGCAAGCATTATAGGTCCCCTGATATGCCATAGTTCAAGCAGATATTCTAAATATACATTAGATATGCTGTCACTTATTTTACTACCATAGAAATAATTGCTTGAGAATACTTTGCTGTTTTCATGTTTTCGTTCACTTTCAACAGGTTTGTTTATTTATAATGCTTCACTGCACTTCATTGCATTGCCACTTTTCTCACTTGCTGTCATATCGTTTATTTATTTTAGATAGTTCAGATAATGAAAATGATGAGGAGGAACATTTGGACAAAGAAGAGGAAAAGGATGTTCCTGCTGTAATTTTGTATTCATTCAAACACTATTTAACAGCAACCTCTTTGTCCAGCTTATTAGAAGGCAATAGATTTTTCAAAAGAAAATTTCTCTAGGCTTGATAAAAAAAAAATGGTTTTAGGAGGTCAGTGATTTTAAAAAATTTTGTCGCGACTTTAATTCAGAGGTCAAGAAAAGATATGTCTTGCTTTTTTATCGATAAAAAGTCTTTTCATGTATACATAAAATATATACACTATATATAATATATTTTATTTGCCTGAATAAAATTTTTTGGGCGTTATTTGTAGCACAGTAGCTTACCGCTTACCAACAAGATATTAATTGCAGTAAGAGTATTCAATGGGCCGTTAAACAGCCACAATAATTTAAAAACTTGTAACTGAAATTGTTTATACGTGATTTCTTTAAACTTTTAAATTTACTCATAGGAAGATCGAGAGGAAATCACGCCTTCACCTTGTGTTAAAAAGTCTGCTGTTACACAGAAAGTTACCAACCAATTTAACTTTTGCGAAAGAGCTTCACAAACATATAACAACCCATTTAGGGTAAATTTTTTTTGCATCATCATCGTCATCGTCATCGTTGTCGTCATCATCATCATCATTATCATCATCATCATTGTATATTAAATATCTCTATTTTTTATGTAATTTTTATGTTAATCTTGGTTTATTTATTTATTTAGAACCTGCAGTTGCAGATGAATAAAAATTATTTTAAAAATCAAATGAAATCGTAATAAATATAAAATCGTGTTTTTAAAATATATTTCAAATATTCCAAATATATAATATCGTGTATGAATTTATTACCAAAGGCAATTCTTTGTTATCGTATTTTCTCTTAAAATTTTTTTTTCATTTCAGGAGCTTGGTACCATGACGGAACCTCCTCCTCGAGTAAACTTTTCAGGAACTGCTAATCAGGTATTGTAATATTTGTTATAAATGTAAATTAGTTGATGTTTTTAATTTATCATATTCACACATCTCAATTTTAAATTAAATAAAATCATTTTCTTACAAGAGCTAAAGAATTTTTTCTAATCAATTAAATTATTTTTACTTAGGTTTAGACTTAGAGTTTGACTTAAAAATGACTTAAAAATAGACTTAAAAATAGACTAAAATTTAGAGATTTAAATTTCAAAATTTAGCCTGTCAATTAATGTTTCTGGAAAGAGGTTACCAAACCAAATAATTGCACATTTCACGATTAGTGACATCACAAATTTTAACTATTTTTTAGAATACTAAGATGACTATTATTCTTAGAAAAATTTTTTTTTAAAATAAAATTAGAATCTTACATAGTTTTCAGCCCTTCAATGCAATCACAACATGTTGTTTATATTTCACTTCTTTAATATATTAATTCTAAAATTATATAATATTAATGATATTTAATACCATATGATGTTAGCAAAAAATTTAGGACCGATTTCCTTTAAATTCCATGTCATTGAAAGTGATATTTTTTCATTAGTGTGAGATATATGATGCCTACGTTGAAGATTTGCAGAGACAGGTTTGATTACTTTGTTTGTATTTATTTTGGTTTTACCTATTTTTTATCTTCTTTTTTATTTGTGTGTGTGTGTGTGTATGTGTGAGTATATTCCAGAAAAAAAAATTTCTTGATGTAGTAAATTCTACTTGTTGCCTTTTTTGTTAACTCTTTGGTTGTGACATGTGATCAAAATTATTTGTTTTATGAGAGACTAATAAAATGCTATTAATTCACCCATGTCTGTTTCTCCTGGCATTATTACAACAACACTTTGTCTTAATAATGCTGTTTTTTTGTTATAAAGGTTAAAAGGCAAAAAGTTAAAATTTCACATTTTTAAGAAAAGCTCACATTTTTTGGTTCTGTGCATGAAAAGAAAACTTTGAATTATTTTTGGAAATTTATTTATGACTCTTTCGTTAGAGAACCGAAAAAAGCGCATCAGTCAGTCAAAGCATCCCTTGAACCAATGGCCATCTGCCAAAAACTTACTTTAAGTTTTTGAATAAAAATAGGATCATTTTCTCGCCGAGTACGGTGGTTTTCTCACCAAAAATGATGTTTTTGAAATCCCCTCATTAATTTTTTTAAAATTTTGCATGAAATTAATGGACAAAAGAAGACATCTCTTTATTAATGCAGCCACCTGTCAAAGTTTCTTGTATTCTGGTGCTGTGCTCAATTATAGCCATTTTTATATTTTAAAATTCTTGTTTCTTGAACTATTCACGAATTATGAAACATTTTAGACCTAAAAAACTACATTCTCGCTCACTAGACCCATGCAAACAAGGTTACTACGGCTCTAAATACAAAATTCTTTTACCCATAGGGCAAACCTGCAAAAATGTTTTCCAGGCTTGGGCCGTATTTGGAAAAACAATGATATTTTTTGGTATTTCTCAAGAAATTTATTTCCGATTCTGTTGTTTTTCATGTTTGAAAATATTATTTGTATATATTATTACTTTTACATTTCTGCTTTTTTAGCCCAGGACCCAAAATATTGTCATTTTCACAAAATCATTTTTAAATGAAATTTGTATAAAAGTTGGCTTTCATTTGTTAGACATAGGTTTTTGAATAATTTGTTAGTGAATTTTGGAGTCACGATGCTTGGGCGTGGTTCGTCATGGTATTTTTTCCTGATATTCTGCAGTAAGTTGGGCGTGGTTCGTCATGGTATTTTTTCCTGATATTCTGCAGTAAGTTGGGCGTGGTTCGTCATGGTATTTTTCCTGATATTCTGCAGTAAGTTGGGCGTGGTTCGTCATGGTATTTTTTTCCTGATATTCTGCAGTAAGTTGGGACTATGAAATTTGGCACATTTATTATGAAAATTTTTTTTTTGTATCTTACTCAAATATTACTATTCTCGCTTTAGCAAAGATATTTTTTAAAACTGTGGCCATATAGCCTGTGTAAAAATAAGGAAATTTTATAATGATTATGTTCAACCCTTTATAAACCTTTCATAAATTAAGTCGGATTATAATTTAAAATATTTTCACAGTGATAATAAGTATTTTTGCTATTTTATTTATTACAGGAAAAAGAAAAGGAGAAAGAGATCAAGAAAGTGATAAAGAAGGATAATGGAAGAAAGAAACAAAATTTAACAACAGAAAATCCAGTATGTATTATAGAAACATTGTCTAACTTGTCCTTCTTGGAATTTCTTGGAATTTCCAGAGTCATCTTTATCATGTGTATGTTAAAAGTTTTCTCGATTTTTTTGATTTGCTAAAGTTTAGAGTGTCCTTAACTTAACTTTTGGTGAGGTGTCACTTGTTTTTTAACTATGTAACATTTGGTCATGATTGCAGGCTTGTCTCAGAATTGCAAAGTTTTAATGCAGTTTATTTAATCATCTCTTTCTAATTTTAGGCAATTGTAAATTTTTTATGGACATTTTCACCTTGATATTTTACATGTATGATTGTTATTTTCTACTTTTCATTAATAAAGCCATTCAAATTTCTAGATGCAATCAACATGTATACTGCTTTTGGCATTTGGTTGGCTTAACCACCGTACTTACGCGATAATTTTTCTGAAATATCAATATCAATATTATGTTGATCATTTTCAATTTCATGTTTCATGTTTCTTAACAATTCTTTAGATTTAAGAAAAATAAACTTTTTTTTAATAAAAAAAGTTTCTTATGTTGGAAAAAAAAGACATGTAAAAGAATTTTGTCAGAAAACTTTTTCTCTAAAAGGCAGTCGAATGCCAACAGCCATTTAAAAGGTTTTTATATTTTTTATTTCCAAACATGCTGAAAGCCAAAATTCCAAAGCATTCCAAAACAAAAAAAAAAAAAAAATTTTGATAAGTATCAAACTGATTCAAAGGTTCTGTTTAGCGATTTTTTTTATATAGAATGATGACATTGGAAGGGTTACTCGCTCATCGAAGATAGTCGAAAGAATGGTAAATCAAAATACCTTTGATGCTATTGCTCATGGTAATGGAATTTTATTTTGTTTTTTTTTGTTTTTGCACAGAAACATGACAAAGTCTCTTAATCTGTATGGGGCTGTGGAACGGTCAACTAACGCCTGTGATGTGTTTCCTTATTAACCACCCATTCATTTTTCCTGGATATTAAACAGGTGTAAGGTCATGGATAAGAAAAGTGATTCTTTTAAATTTTTTAAAAAGTTTTTGGTACTGGACCCGATTATGGTCATTTTAGGCCTAAAATACCTCAATCTTGAGACAACAATCAATGCATTGTCCCCAAGGGTAACCACCACACTATTTAAATGTGTCAAAGCCCAAAACAGATTAATGTTTGTCTAGCAAAGCGCTGAAGACATTGGTTTCAGACATTTATTTGTGTGAGTTTGATTCCACTTTGAGAACAATGATTTTATAGACTGTATACTCAAATGGGAGTTCTACAGTAAGCACTCCAGGACCCTTGACCATTTGATTCAAATCTTTTGACTCAAATGTCAAATTTTAGCATATCTGTCATTTTAATTTCTAAACGTGAGATTTGTTCCAAAACAAATAAATAGAATATAGATTAGATATTCATCTCATGATGTAAATGCCGTTAGTTTATTTAAAATATGTACATTTTTTTATTGCAGCGTTCAAACTATTCCACTTTTATTACTGGTATTGTATATTTCCTAATTTCTGCCATGATAAAAGTTTTATCTACTCAGATGTCATCCTATGTGTTTATATTGAATTACACATTTATTTACTCAATATAAAAGTTAACATGTTATTTTCTTGGAAATTTATAAATTTTTCATGAAATAGATCTGGGAGCCCATCAGTCAATAAAATGCTTGTTTTCTGAAGAACTTCTCACCCGTCTTTTTAACTATCAACATTCTATTCACTATTTCCAGATTCAAAAATTTTATATAAACTGTTTAGTGTAAAAAATTGAAATGTCAGACTTGCAATATGTTTTTTTCTGTATGATTTATTGTGAAAACCTTTGATGACATATATTTTATTTTATTCATAATAATATATCAATGAATACACAACAACATGCTTTCCAGAAATGACTGGTTTAACTTGTGCTTTGAAACAATAAAATATGTGCTGAGATAAAAATTGGTTCTGGTGGTGCTCATCAAGCGCATAATTAAAATTGAAATAAAAGTAAAATCAGCAGTAAAATCTGTTTAGATAGTGATTGTGATAGAGCTCAACACGTGTGTAATAATGACTGAATAAACCTGTGGGTTACAATAATATAGTATGTGTTGGAGATTACTGTCATGATATTTATTCAGGTGGTGGTCAACACATCTATTTTCAACTGAATAAACTTGGTTTACAGCTGCAAAGGATGTGCTTATGATGACTGTTTATTTTATATAGTTCGATTCCTTCCATGAGACAATCGAATTGATTTGTAATCTGTAAAGTAAACGTTTGCAATAACTGTTTAGGTGTTGATTCTGTTGGTGCTTAATGAGGGTGTTTTAGTAACTGAATACACCTGTGGTTTACAATGGTAGAGGATATGTTAATGAAGTTTGTTGAGACAATGGTTGTGGTCAGGGTGTGTTGCAGTATGTTTCAAAAATATGTTTTAAATATGTTTTTTTAGTATGAAATTTTTAAGTTTTTTAAGTCTGATTGTTTATGTCTAATTGACGTAGATCCTTTTTAAATCATTTTATGTTACATACAAAAACTATATTTGTAGAATAAGTTGAAAATATCATCTTCCATCTGTGGCTTTTCTAAATTTCTTATTAAAAGCAAATTCATGAAAAATGTTTTGTAGTGTGGTGTGTGCGATCATGATAGGAGCATTTTTTTTGCAGTTGAGAAAGATGACATTTGCTATAGATGTAATAATAGAAAAAAACTCAAAATGTAAAAATAAAAATCTATATTTTGGATAAAGAAAAAAAGAAAAATCAATCCAACTCATATTTTGTATTAGCTGCATGCTAAAAGTGAAGAAACTTTAATTTTAAGTGAAGAAGGTGAATTTAACTGTTAGAATTTTAATACTACCTTTGAAATTTCAGTTCTTTATTGATTGCGATCAACTTTCCTGTCATTCAGATTTCAAGTATTGGGAGGATGAATCTGATGAATTTCGTGATAACAAAGGAACTTTGCTGCCATTATGGAAGTTTTCTTATGACAGAACAAAGAGGATGACCGTTACGGCTTTAAGTTGGTATGTGTTTTTTAGCATAAAAAACATCGATTTATTTTTAAAATCTTGAGAAATTGCGTTTTTTTAAATAATGTGTGCTTTGATTACATGACCGCATGTAAAAAAAGGTCATTAAAATTTTTTTTTACTTTATGTTGTCAACATTCCTAAAAGCAACCTTTTAAAAAGGAAAAGGTTGCACCAAATTTTTATGTTAAAATAGGCTAAATTTATTCCACTTTTCATAAGAAATACACCTATTTTATTTTTTTATGTAGCCAGGTACTCATAACTGAGCATATAAGCCATCTTTTACTATCTTAGATACTGCTGCAAATTTTTTTTTCTGGATTTGATTAGCAAACCTTTAAGATTAATTCAAATATATCTATGAAATATCTTGTCAATTATATCTTGTCAATTATGTCAATTATTCTTGTGTTTAGTTATCTTTTTCAAACGTTATAAGGTTGTTTTTTACAAAGAGTCCGGCATAAATCATGGAGATGTTACAATATTTTTGTTGTATGTAACAATCTATTTTTGCAGTGATATAGAAAGAGTGTGACTTAATTCCATGAAAGCCGTGATAAACTTGTTATATGGTTGTAACAAAATTCTTGTTTTCCATGATAAAAATTTTTTTTTTATACTTTCATAACTGGAATTCTGATTTTTCTGGGATTTCATGGTAATTTTTAAGTTTTTAACCATCTACTGTTGTTTTAGGTCACCCCACTATCTGGACCTGTTTGCAGTTGGACACGGTTCATGTAAGCTTCTAATTCAAATTGTATTAAAAAATTATGTTTGATACATCTAAGGCCTTTTGGGGGCAATTACGTTTATGTGAAATTTGTTTCAAAAATGATAAACTGCTGCTCATCGTGGTGTTGGTCTGCACATTTCACTTGTCGCAGACCCAACCTTAAACTTGTCCTAAAAACTTTGAAGGCGGGGAGTGTAAAAAATTAGCCTTGTACAGTTTTAGAGAAAGGAAATCAAATTACACAGTGAAATTGTTCAGGAAATATATCTATATATATAAACATATCTATAAATATATCTATAAATATGTCTATAAATATATCTAGTGATTTTTTGTCAGTTTTCTGCCATTATGGACTCAAATTGTGTAGTTACTAAAATTGAATTAAAATTTTTGACGATGTGATATTGAATTTTCCTTGGGATCGAATAATTAAAAAAAAGAAACAAAACATTACAATGACTTACGGTCAAGCCTTTTACTGATAAAAGGTATGAAATTATGTACACATACCTAAATTAATAACATTTTAGATGAATTCATTTAGATGAATTTTTAAAAGAAACGCATGGTATGATCTGCTTTTATAGTCTAAAGAATCCTTCTTATCCCGAGTAAGTATTTAGGAATATTTGTTCTTGATGTAAATATTTATAAAGATAAAAATCAATGATGCTCCCCCTAAATCCCCCAAACCGACCCCATGAGCCCCTCACCATGAATCCATAAATTAATTAATAAATATTTATTAAACGCTTTCTCAAATCTGGAAACTGACTCTAATATTCTCTCCTAATATACCCTTCATCATGCATGATGTATGCACATGTGCCCTAGATACTTCATCATGCATGATGTACGCACACTTGTCTTAGATACCATCGTAAACTGTTTTGAAATTGATTTAGCGCTTAATTAAATTAATTAAATTAATTAAATGTTTTAAACCAATATTTTAATAATAGTAGGTTATTTAATTAATTATTTAATTTATATTAATATTATTTATTTAATTTTATGTTCAGGTTATTTAATTGTCAGCCTGAAAGTATTTAAAATATTCTCATAATATTGATTCTAGCCCAGCACTCCATTACCATTTCTTTTCAACAACATGTTGGTCATTACTGAAATCTCAAGCTTGGCTATGGTTTCCTTACTTGTAATTTTCTATTTAGAAAGGTATATTCTACTCCATGTGGTGTAATGTGTTTGGATATACACCCAGCACATTCTGATTTTATTGTTGTTGGATTTTACGATGGTAAGAAATGATTTCATCAAAAAATTTTGATATAAATATGTAATATATATTAAAGATAACAAAAAATAATTCCATCTGAACTCTACTGTTAACATTTTGCAAGCTGAAATTTACCATCACCATGAATGTTTAGAACAGTCTGATTTTGTAGGAAACACTTATATCAGTTAATACTTTAAAACTTAGTCTTAACATGTAGATATGTGTAGCAGATGGACTTTATCATTTGACGGAAGTATTGAAGCATAGTCTAGCGTTGCAGAGTCTCTTCTTGATTTTTTTTTTTTTTTCCTGAAATTTTCACAATAAATCTTACATTTCAACATCAACTTTAACATTACCAATTTGAGCTTTAACACTTTTAAATTAGGGCTAAGAATGTTTTTTTTAAATTAAGAAAAACCTTTCATGATTTTTTTGAAGTTAGATCAGTGTCAAAAATAGATTCTTATTTTGGTTGCTGTTAGGTCTTGAAAAATGTGCAAATGAGCCATCACTCACAAATCTATTTTACTACTAGCAATGAAGAGACTTTTACAGTGATAGCCAAAAAGTTACTATCAATATACAAAGGTTTGCAAAAGCATAGCAAGCTTGTTGGCAAGCCAAAGTTAAAAATGGTATATGGTAGTTGATGATAGAAGAAAACTTCAACAGAATTGAACAAACAACAAGTTTTCTTACGCTACCAGTGATTAATATACAATAAAGCCACAGCTAAATAGGAATAAATTCTCTATCGACAGTATTGAAATTGCTTTTTATTTTGTTTTGATCTATTGGAAGAATAGTGTGTACAAAAAAAAAATTTTATGGCATATCGCATACATAGTGAAATAAAAATATTTTTTTTAAATGAAAATTTATTTCAATTTAAAACGAATTTAAATTTACTTTTACTGTTCACGCCTTTGTTTAAAGACAGGAAACTAAATATTATAGATTTTTAAGATCATTTGAATGGAATGTTAGTGATTCTTTTTTTAACATTTAAATAAAATTTCCTGTGGGCAGTATTACAATTAAATTTTAATTTTAGTTGTGATTTCGTAAGTATTGTGTCGATTTAATTATTTTCTACTTTTCAAATATTCTTAATAAAGAAATGGGAAGGGGTGACAAAATATGAAAAAATAGGCAAAGATTTAGGTCCAAATTTTGGCCTGAAAATAGATGTGAATTCCTTACTATAGAGAATTCGCGCTGTTGCCAAATGAGCACCTGCTGTAAAGCTCGCTATGTTCGCTTTTGCTTTTGCAAAAATTATGCATGCATTCTTGTCATATTCAAACTCAAATCACGCAATGACGTTGGGTTAATGACGTCAGATAATATTGGTAGGTAATAATTTTAGAGGTAAATGTTTTTTTTTTGCTTCGAGAGACGACCAGCTCAGTATTTCACACTGTAGAAGAAGGTTTGTTTTTTGTGAAAAAAGGATAGCAAATTTTAGCAAGATTGTACGATATACAATTTATATGATTGGGTTCATTAAACGATTGAAGAGATTCTTTGATTTTGCTTGAAATAGTCGTGATTCAGTGTCTATTATAGTTTTATTTCCCCAGTCAATGTTAAGAAATTCCGTTTGTTTGATTTTTTTTACGGCAGTAATTTCAATCCTACTGAAATTCTATAAAAAACTATATATTTATGACATATTTTTTAGTTATTTTCTACCTATTGAAATGACTTGAGTTAAATAAATCAAAAGATATTTCAAGCTAACTAATGCCATTATTTCATTTAATTTAAAAATTTTATGTGTTATGTGTTTTATGTGTTTATTTTATGTGTTATTGTAGATTCTATGTAATATCAAACTTTCCCTTTATGAAGAATTTTAATGTTTTAGCGCTTTATTACATATCAATCAAATATATGATCGGGGGGTTTACTACAGTGTATTTCATCGGCAGAACTATCAAAATTCTTCACATGAAGCTATTTTTTTACCGAAACAGATTTTAAAAACTTTTATTTTACTGTTGTGTTTTGTAGTGGCATTTGTTTAACAATACTGTTGAGTTAGACTAATAATTATTCTAATTATTTAATTATTCTAATAATTTAATTATTTAATTTATTTTTTTATGTTTATTGGATAAGCGATTAGCCCTGTTTACAAAATAAAAAATGAGGTTAAGTTTCAAATCATTCAGTGTTGTTATTTATGCAGCTGGACGACTGTGTTTCATTAGTGAAATCCAAACAAAATGTTGTTTTTGCAAATTATTTTGTGAGCTTGAGTTGCAAGCCTAAAATTTTGGTAACAGGAGCAAAGAAAATGAAAAAAAAAAGATTGCATTTTCCGGTTTGTGGTGCACAAAAGATTAAAAAAACAAAAAAAAAAAAGAATTTTTATCTGATGATGTTTAGTTTAAATGAGTTAGAAAGAAATAACCAGGAATATAATTCTACAGAAAAATACTTTAGTATATTATCTTCCAAAAACTCAAACCATAAAACACTTTTTATTCTACTGAGCCCAAATATGAGAATTATAAAAGAATGCTACTGTGGGTGGTGATGTGTGTTGGAAATTATGGTGTTTTGAATCAAATAATTACCATATCATTTCCTGGTAACAGTCAACCGTGGGAAAAAATAATGAGAGTCAGTCATCTTCTGTTGCTGTTCGTGCCGTATAAACCTCCAGTAACAATTATCAGAATCAACTAATTTGTAATCAGCCATCAGATGTAACCTCCAACTTTCGTGTAGAGGGAATTTACCTAAAGGTTAGAATGTGGGAAAAGAAATATGTAATATTCGTTTATGAATTCAAAGCCCAACTTACAGTACCGTGGGTTTTTAAACCGTTGGATAACTATGAAAGTCTACTTATGCAACTAAATTATGTGCCCAAGCCTGCCTTTAAAAGTTACATTTAAAAAATGAGGGAAGTAATCTATAATGATCTTATTTCTTTTTATTTTTTGTGTGTGCATTCTTCCTTGTAAAAATTAATGGCTATTCATTACTTTTTGTACGTAAGCAAGGTCAGTCAAGACATACTCTAGCAATTACTTCCTCAGGTAGAAGTTTTTGAGGAGAGGGCTCGCATGACAGCTATTTAGTTATAATTTTTCTCGAAACCCATTCAATATTTTTATTTGAAATATTGAGCTTAGAGGGCTATTAAAAGCATGTTTTGAAGGAAACCTGTCAAAAAATTTAAAGTTAGAGTATGAAAGAAAGTTGACCCATGTGGCAATTTGTCATAATATCTATACTCACAAAATTTGTTTTGAAGTTTTGTATGTAGTTTAAAAGCGATATTTTTTGCTGCATTTTGACTGTTTAAAAAAATTGTGCTGTCCCTGGCTTCTTGTTCGAAAAGGCATATTTAAAATTTTTTTTTCAAACGAGACAAATCTTTCAAGAAACCTAACTTGAGATTTTGTCAAACTGTTAGAAAATTTTATTTCTGATATTTTTTTTTTTTTTTTGAGAAACGTGAATCATTTTTTTTTATTCTTGAACTTATTTCTAAGAGCCTCATATTTACTAAGCACTGGTTTCCGAAAGTCTCTTGTTTACAAAGTATGTATTTTAATTTTTGAACAGTTCATATAAAGTTAGTCATATTAACATATATTGAATTTTTTTGTCAGTTTAAATCATGCTTAAATCTAGTTACATTTATATGGATTGCTTGCTTTGGGATGCAGCATTTAGGTGTTTTTTTTTCTGGCTCTAGGACTGGGACCCTTAACAGTACAAAGTTTTTTCAAAAGATTATATTTATTTATTTTTTTAATTATGTCTATAATTAAATTATTTTTATGGTATTATAAAATAATGCTTCTAATAATGTAGATCATTTTGGATCATTTTATTAAACTGAGGTTCACCTCACTAAGCTTGTCAAATTGAATGTGTTGATTCATATCCAGAAAATAATGGTCCCATTATGTGGAAATTTTGTTAAAGAACGTTATTTCCAATATTTTCAGAATGTTTAAAAAATTTAATATCAGTTGTTTGTCTTTTTAAATTGGTGCATAAAAGTTTTGTTGACTTAAATGTTCGCTTTAACTTTTTCAGTGGCGATATCAATTTGGTGTAAAAATTGTTTGATATATTCATAGAGTGTATTTTCACTATTTTTTATTACTTTATAGATGCTTTAATTTAGACGTGGTTTATTGAATATTTACTTTCTCCTTTTTCTCACTATTAAAGGATGCTTAGATAAGACTTTGCTTACAATCAACTTTGACTTGTGAATGTCATTTTTAAATATTTCTATAAAGATGAAGCTTTGATGCTTCTGGAATTGCTATTAGTCTACAAGATCATAACTTTCACCATTGAGAATGCTTTTAAAATTTCGTATAAATAATCTCATCTAAATTTTGCTTCCTTTATTATTATTATTATTATCATTAGTGAATGTTTTTAGGTTCAGTAGCAGTGTACAGTTTAAAAGAAAAAACAAATTCACCTATTCATATTTCTACTGCAAAATTAGGGAAGCATACAGATCCAGTGTGGGAGGTAAATAATTTATACTTAAAACAATAAGAATTTGAGAGTAATGTAAACAATTCAAAATATTATTTAAGATAAATGATTGTAATAATTCATCCTGTTGGTACTTAAGCAATAGAACTATAACTATTTATACATCTTATCACATTTCTTTATTCTATGCAGCGAGCATTTCATAACAATGAAACGGTTCTTCGAAGGAAGTTAGTAAGCAAGTAAGTAAGTAAGTGTTTGCTTGGTAGAGCTTAATTTTCTAAAATTAAAGAAGGAAATATTAATTATTAATAACTCTTCATGACCTTTATTTTAATTTTTAAAAATTTCGATTTATTTAGTATTAAAAGCGGTACACGATCAACATTAAAAATTAATTCAAAAAATTTTAAAACCCTCTTACGACACGTGTCACTGAACAAATTTTTAATAACAATTAACAGCAGGGATGACAAATTCTACAGACGCCGGTCTTTTCCTGCCACATTTCATAAATAATTTCATAAAAAAATCCTTTTTAAATTTCAATGTAAACTTTTTATTTAAATTCAACTTGTTTGTTTTTAGTTAATATTTTATTTAAATTTTTGTGCAAAACCTGGTAAGAAAAACAAAATATAACCTCTGTACATCCAAGGTATTGTCACAATTGCTATTTTTCTCTTTTTAACTCAAATTTCATATTTTCGAATTCATTAAAATCAATTAAATTAATTTCTCCTTTACTTTACGTGATGCTAAGTCTTTGGTGATCATAGAGGAAATTATCTTTTGTCTTATGTTTGGAACACCCTCATTAAATTGTTTGTTAGACACCCTTGTTAAATTATTTTATTTTGATCCAAATTTGTTGCCAGTTTTCTAGCTCATTTTCTCTACTGTAAGCTGAAATGGGAGCTGTAAGTACATCAGAAAAAAACCCGTGGGCCCTTCTATAATAAATTAGTTCGAAAAACTATTTTTTGGCCACACGTTAAAATAATGGAATGACCGAATCCTCCAAATTTCTTTTTACTTTTTAAGATTTCTTTTTAATTCCACCAATTAGCCAAATCTTGTCGGGGTATACAGCTAGTCACTTGTTACTATTCATGTATAAACTTTGTAAACTTTCCGTACCAGATTTTAAATTGGTATTTGCTATGCTCTGAATAATGTAGAAATCTTGAAAAAAATCTTAAGAAAGACAATAAGAATTGTTATTTTTTAATTGTGCTTCCAATCTAGTTAGACTTCTTTTGAAAAGAATTTTGAATACGCTAACCATGGATTTATTATCACCTGTTACAACTCTACCAGCATTTCAATAACATTTCTATCACTGAAAAGGGGTGAGAAAGTTCTTGTATCTGAGAATGTTTTTACCCACTCAGCTAATTTTTTAATGAGGTAAAGCCTGGAATCTCTGGATATCTTAATTTTAGTAATCCACTGGCACAATGTATTTAATTATGACCATAGGTAAAATAAAAATTGAGGTTGGATAGCACTAACAAAATCTGTATGGAGGTTATTAAAGTTAACATTTATGTTAGATAGTGAAAAGACAAAGAAAAGACTGGGTTGGGGCATTATAAAAAAATTTCAGTCAGATGGTAAAAAGACAACATAATTGAGGGGTTTTTGTGATTAACTTTTAGGTTAGATGGCAAAGAGACAACTTGGACGGTAATTTGAACTTTTATTCAGTTTCATCAGACGGAAGAGTTGTGCTATGGACCATTATCAAGGTAAATGACATAACTGCTGTATCCTCTTAAATTTTTGCTTCATTGTTTGTGGCTTAAACAAGAATTTTGCAGAAGTCAAAAATTTCATTTCTTCAATTAAAGGTCTCTTAAATGCATATTATCTTCTTTGAGTATATTTTATGTTAAAACCACTACAGACCCCCACACCCCCGCCCCACCCTCAATCTAACAATAAAATTTTTTATTCAATAAAGGGATAAAATGTCCTAAGCTTAAAGCAGCCTTCATATACTTCATATATATTTTTTCCTCGGATTTGAATAATGTGATGTGGTTGAGAATTTATTTGTATTTCACTTTAAATTTAAACAAAATTTGTTAGCTTTTTAAAAGTAAACTTACAACTGACTAAATGTTTTTTCGATTTCCTCGAAGTCGCACAACATGCAATTTCAATGTTGATGAGTTCTTGGGTTTAATCTTTTTTTGATTGAATATTCCACAAGGCTGCTCCACAAGGCTGCAATGACATAAGATTTTTTTCCCCCAGTATAGTTTATTTCATGAATTAACTTCATTTTGCTAATTACCTCAGTTAATTCTTGATCCTGGGGGCCTTCATACTTGTGAATTTCTAGAGGTGGCATGTTAACATTAATGCTGATATCTCTAAAGTGCTTGTGTAAATTTTATTTTATGAACATTTTGAAAAAAACATTTTTTTTTTATCATTTAGAGTGAGTTACAGTTCACAGACACTATTTACCTTCAGATTGAAGACACTATTAGTAATAAAATCCCAGCAAACACTTTAGGATGTGGAACTTGCTTTGATTTTCACAATTCAATAGACCACCTGTTCTTAGTAGGCACAGAAGAGGGTT